>VCJI01000823.1:22157-32995 GCA_024139395.1 Backusella morwellensis | reverse complement strand
AAAAAAAAAAAAAAAAAAAAAAAAAAAAAAAAAAAAAAAAAAAAAAAAAAAAAAAAAACTTACTTGAAGCATGTATAAACTCATTATAATAAGTATATGTCAATAAAGGTTCAGGCAACTCTCTCAAAAACTGTTTGAGTGCATCCGCCACAACATTGATATCGGCCCATGACGGATCGCCCAGATCCACCTTGCTCACATCCTTATTGAATTCATGCTTGAGTGCCGTGACAACCGAACCGGTACCGGCCACACGGTAGATGCCCACCTCTTCCAAACCACGCTTTTCAATCTCACAAATACATTTCTCAACAACGGCAGGGACGGAACCATTGTGCATCATGACATCAAGTGCAACACCGTATACACCACCAGCATCCTGCTGCTGCTGTTGCTGCTGCTTCTGTCCGTGCCGGTTTGTTTGTGATAGATTTTCTGCGACATACTCAGAAACGAGCACACTTTGACGTTTGGCGGCGCCCTCTCTCGAGGAGGCATTGATGTGTCGCATCCAATCCTGCATATCGTCTCGACTCATGCCCTGGAACAGGTACTGTCCACCCTCCTCGGTGACGATGCGGAACACAAAATCACGTTTGCCTTGCTGCACAAATGTCGATGCACCAATAAGACTGATCACCGTGCTGGTCTTGACATCGCGGAAGCCCTTTAGAAAACTGTTCCATCGGGGGAGCAGACGGATTTGTTGCTCCACCTGTTTCTTTTGCATTTTGTGCTGCAGACTTGTCCATTCCTTATCGATCCGATCCCGTTCCCTCTGGTCGCGCTTCATCTTGTCCATCTGGTCAAGCACTAGTTTATGAAACACCATACGTTGACGTCCATTGCGTTTATTTTCTTTGTTTGCAAACTCGCGCATCTCTTTCCAAGTCCATACATCGCTGGTGGGTGTCAAATGGAAGGAAAGGGTGGTTGGCGAATTGTTGGCAAGCTCTATTTGGAGCCCCATCAACCAATGTATAAAATCCACCATGTAGTGACGCTGTTCGAAATGGATCATGTCGGCCTGGTGTGTCTTGAGCTCAAGCACACGTTCCAGGATCCATCCCAGGCTGGGCACCACAGCTTTGCTTTCAATCATGATGGGCTGCATTTTTTGGATCTGAAACAGTAAATGCTGGAGTGTGTCCAAGCTAGCGTTACCGTGCTGTACTGCGACATCGTTCCATGCTTTGCTGAATAGGCGTACCTCGGGACTGACCAATGCACTGGCAATGGCATACTCGGCAAATCCTGGAATCTTGCGTTGAGGGGAGAGGATCACTTGAAGGAATTTCTCGATACGAAGCACCCGTGTCTTGACATTCACCTTGGGTGATGCCAATGCCTGAATCACCCAGTAGCGCATCACATAGTGAAGCGAGTAGAGATACTGGATGGAGTGGGGGAATGCAAGCAATAAATCATCATCGGAAAATGCAGATGGAGACACCACCGATCGTCTTGCACCCTCAATGGCAGTGTAAATATCAGAGATGATAATGTCCTCCTGGATATCGGTGAGGCTGAGGGATGTAGCCATGCGGGAAGTGCGCGAAGGTTTTCGTGCGGGTAACCAGGCATAGACATCTCCTATCTGGGCCTCCATCACATCAAACATTTGTATCCAGTCATGAAGAGTCACGGCACAAAAGGCTTGGCGCACACAGTGATCAAGTTGCTCAAGCAATTGGTCTGGACTAATATCCTCCAACACCAGTGGCTGTTCACTAGGAGCATGAAGGATAGACATGGGTGATGATGCCCTGACAATGGTGATGTTAAAATGCTGATGCATCGTTGTCATTTGTTTATAGATGGATTCAAATCCACGTGAGATCTCCAATGGATACTCGACATTACTATCACAAAAGGGGGTCATGGCCTTGATGGTGATTTTCTGATGAATGTGCTGTAACCGATTCTGGATTAAGGACAATGAGGAGGTCGATTTTGGTATGGTGTCAAGTGTCTTTTTGGCTGTCAAGAGAAATGCAGAAATATGCTTGCTCATTTCAATATCATCCATAAAGTCATAATAGTGCTCTTCCAACCAATAGTAGAGCAGGTTTAGAATACGCAGCTGGATTTGACAAATGCGATTCCAGTCCATGTCACAGGTCTGCTTTTGATATGGGTCTGGTTTGTTGTTGTGAAAGTAGTTCTCGAGTAATGCCAACGAGTTCTTTCGTTGGGCTCGTTTACCCTGCTCCTTGGAGGATATAAACCTCTTGCGTAGCATTTCTAATAGTTGTTGAGACGAACAAAAGATGCGATAGCTTGAAAAAAAGACGGTGACATAATCCTCATCGTCCATCTTGACACCATCTCCTGGTGATAATTGATTCAGGTTGCTGGATAGAATATTCCATTGGTCTTTTAGTTGGTCAGTATATTCGCTAATGCCATAAACCAGGAGATCAACTAGACTTTCTAAATGTCCTGCTTTGACACTGACAAGTAACATTGGACTATCTATATGTATATAAATGATGATGATGATGAGTATGATCTCTTTTGATATTTGGTTTTTCTTTTTCTCTTTTTATTATTATGACACTGTACCATTATTATTACTAGTATTACTATCATTTGATCCTTTTATAGCATTCGTCTTCATAAAAGTAGCTCTAAATGTCAACTCCCCCTGCTGAACAGTCAAAACCACATCACCCCCATTTGAATACTTTGATTGCTGAGCCAGTGATCGAATGGATTGTCCCGTGATCAATGAGTCCAACAAGGTCTTTTCTGAGTCCACATTGGGTAAACTGGAGGATGCAAAACTCAATGATCGTTTACGATGAAATGCCTTTTTAATCACCTGCTGTGGTTCCGAGCTAGAATAAGAGGACGAGTGTACCGTCGATGAATCCTCAGGTAACGAATCCAGACTTGGGTGTGATACATCCAACATCAAGGAGAGTGGATCCAGTAATTGGCAGCTATCAAGAATCTCTGGAAACTGAAAAGTGGTAGAATGACCCGATGTGGTCGTCACCCTCTTTCCACCGTCGAAACCCTGACCAAGCAGTTTGGGCTCACATACTAAAGAGGACTCGTGCAGAAATTTCAAATCGGGTGATGTCATGGTAGATGCAGCATGTTCAAAGAAGGACTGAATGGGCGCCACCACGGGAAAATCGTTCCAATTGGAGACGGGATCATAATCCTTGTACTGTTGAAGCTGTGACTTGAGGGTAAGGTAAGCCGACCTACAAGCAGCAAAGTCGACTGATTTACTATGATGGTTTTTCAATTGATGGAACGCCTGTTTTACCATGCCAAAGTAGGGGAGACTCGTGGTAGATACATTATGCCGTAGGTTTAATCGATCCACATCCAGCACTTTGATTTCATCCTTGAGGTGATTTGCAAGTATATGAACCCATTCCATTTGCACGCATACCACCAGGGCACGATGGACCGCCTTCCATGTCTCTTTAAGGCGACTGATGCAAGGTGAACAGACGGCCAACGCAATGGCACACCAACCTGTCATATCACCCAATTCAAGCAGCTGTTTCCCGATACTGATCCAATGCTCCAATAGCTGCGATCGTGTCAATAGAACCCCTTCAATTTCGACATGCTGAGACTCAACAAGGATTTGGTTTCGAATCAAGGTGGTGAGAAAATGAGGCTGTGAATCTGTGAACAAGAGAGTATTTTCGAGTAACGTGGACGTCGGTAAAAAGTGGGCAAGTACAAATTTCCAAGTGTGCTTTGCATGTTGTGCCTGATGAAAAACATAAATTTGTTCTGCAAAAGCGGTTGGATCAGTGATGAGAAAAAGCTCAGGTGTGAGACCTGAAATAAGCAGGTTGCTCATGTTGATGGAGTCACGACGTTTGTCCTTTGCAGCAATGTTTTCAATCTCCAAAGTTGTATCAATGCCAAACTCATCCTCCTCATCTCGTCGGATAATCTGTGGATGATCCAATTTATTGTTTGCCACTGTTTTAAGAACAAGCTCCTTGACCTGCATGACCTGCAGATCGACTTGGTTTTTTTTCTTTTTTTCCTGTATTTTTTCTTGTAGTAGTGCGATCATGCCCGATGCAACGTCGCCCGCTACGTCTTCGGCGTACCATTCGCACCACACGGTGATGAGACCAAGCAGGCGAAAGAGCTGGTCCTTGGGGGTCCATCGTTTCAGTTCATCGAGCACTTGCTGCGCTGTGCTGAATAAGCTGTAAGTGGAAAGGAACACATGGATAAACTCATTATCTGTGCTGAATAGGAGTGTCTGCACTAGGTTGGTTAATGTTGTATCATGCTGATCTCCAACATCTTCATCTGTGTCGTTGTTGCTGCTGCTGAAACTACTGATATTGTTATTACTGCTTCCGGTGCTACTGCTCGTCATGCTGCATGCATTCAGTATACTGTTATTATTATTATTCATATTGGCATTGCTGCTGCTATTATTATTATTATTATTTATACTATTACTACTATTATTGTTGTCATTTAATTTTTGTTGTAAATGGGATATCCATGCTTGTCCCAACTCGCGGTGAATTGTCGAGAAATAAAATACAGCGTCATCGTTGATTGTGATGGAGAAAGGGAGAGGTCCGTTGGAATCCGAACTCAACATGTCTGAATGAGCACCATTGTCAATTGAAGGTTGTTGTTGTTGTTGTTGTTGTTCAATATTCTCCTCCTTCTTCCCCTCTGTCTCCTCGTCTTCTTCTTGTTGTTGTTCAAGTTCAAACTCCTCTTCGTCGTCGTCGTCGTCGTCGTCGTCAAGTCGGGTGTAGTCGAGCTTTATAGAGTCAATAGCCCATTGGTGCTGTCTCAATGAGCCCAATCGAGTGCATGTCACGTCCTGATCGGTAATGACAAGCTGGACCTTGTGTGTTGGTTGCATATTTTGATCCAGCTCCATAAACACCGTGCCTTGCGTAGGCGTTGTAAATAGCACTTCATGTGCCTCGCGGTCGAAATCATAATCTTTGGTTTGGTGTTGTTTAAGTGGCGACGACATTGGTTTATAAAGATATAATTTGTGACCCCGTAAAATCACTCGATACAACTTCCATCCTTTATATGCTTTAAAGTCGGTTCTTTTGAACAGATAGCCTTCTTTTAATGCGAAAAGGTTGCTGTTGTTTGGTTGGTGGAACACTGTATCTTCGTTGTAACTATCGGGACTGTCCAGCAGATCGAGGGATAGTTGAAGACTGGAGCGTCGACTTGACGAGGTGGAGGCTCTTGGGCTCTTTTCGTCATATGTCTTTGGTGTCATGAAGAACCGATTCTTTATAAATGTAAATGCATTTGTGCTACGCTCTTCTTCGATAAAGTGATTCTTCGTCTTTTTAGACTTCATTTCTATCATGATGATTTTAAGTTTATTTTTTTCCTTTTTATTTTATTTTATTTTTATCATTTTATTTTTTACCCTTTTTTTATTATAAATGCGTTGAATATATAAAAGGTAAGTAATGATAACGGTAATGAAAAGGAGAGATCTGGGGGGGGAGGGTTTAAATGTTTATATATTATTAGCTTTAAAAAAAAGAAGAAAAAAAGAGAGAGAGAGAGAGAAAGAGAAAAAGAGGAAAAAAAAAGAAAAGGAAAATAGAGAGAAAAGGAATTGTATAAGGCAATAAAAAACCCCTTTGTTTTTGCTACAATTCGTTGGATCTAATAACCTCCTTGAAGTTCTATTGTTTATTTGTTTATTTATTTACTTTAAAAGAAGTTAAAAAGGGGTTTAGCCTGTTGGAATACAATTCAATATAATGTAATATATTTTATTTTATTTATTGTGGTAATGATAACGATAAAGATGTACAGTAGCAACACTTTTTTTTTAATAGCAACAATAATTGCCTCATAGAAAATAAAATCACTCTGCATGATGGAAGAGATAACTTACACTCTCACCGTTATGCTAGTGTACATGGATTTACAGATAATTTAGTTTAGTACATTTTAGTTATTTTTGTGTTTTTTCTTTTACTATTTTGTCTAAACTTACCGTTCTTCTAATCGCCTCTGCAAGGGTATTGGATATATCAATCACTTCCAGCTTTGAGGATTGATCCATCTTTTCCTTTGGAATGGGGAACGTGTTGGTGACAACAAGCTTATAAACACTATCACATGCCTCGATCTTTTGAATGGAATCACCGCTCAACACGCCATGTGTGGCAATAATATACACTTTGGCTGCTCCACACTTGTTCATGAGATGCTCTGCTGCATCTAGAAAGGATCCACAATTATCGATAATGTCATCCTATCAGCATGGATCAATAACTCATCATCACGATCAATCATCATGTACAACTTACCGTTAAAAATGCTACTTTGCCACTCACATCACCTACCAAGGTAATGGTGCTTTCACCATCCTTATCAGCCACTACTGTAACAGCAGCATTCAAGACACCGCCATCTGTTGAGCTCTTTTTATCGTCATCAACCTCCTCTTCTCCATCATTGTTGCTATTATTACTATTTGCTTTTCCCTCTGTCTCTTCCTCTTCTTCATAGACACGCACGGTATCGCCTTCTCCTGATTTGGGCATACCGCTGTAGGGTCTATTGTGACCCTGAGGACTAATGCGTGATCTATCTTTATGGATCAATGCAAAATCGAGACGGAGAGCATCAGCCAATGACGTGACTCTATTTTATAGACTCGAGTTTACTATGACAGTCTGATTTGTGTGTATATCAACTTTTACCTCTTTGCTCCACCTGCATTTTTAGAGACAATGACACCATTATGCCAATTAGCTACATTCTGTGTAATCCATCTTGCAATTACAGGCTCCGCATAAAGGTTGTCAACAGGACGTTGGAAGAAGCCTTGCATTTGCGAGGCGTGAAGATCCATTGTCTTTTTAATATAATATAAGTTTTTAGCCTATCGAAATGAAAATATCCATGTCTCTCTACTTACAATGATATGATCAACACCAGCCACAACCAACATGTTACAAATCACTATTTTGAAACATATTAAGAGTTAGTTATACAACATATTAAATGTATATAAAATATAAAATATACTTTACACTTTGCTGTAATGCTTGTTCTTCCTTTACGTTTACTCTGTTTGCAATAGGGAAAATAAGGTAAGACCGCGGTAATACGTTTGCCAGAACCGATACGAGCAGCTTGGATCATAATACAGAGCTCAATGATATTATCGTTCATATTGAGCGAGCCTGACTGAATAATAAAAATATCCTCATTACGAATGGAGACACCTAATCAACAACAAGTAGAGTAAAAATAAAACACGTTCAGTTCTCGTGTTCATTTCATTCAAATAATAGTAATAACTCACGTATTTCAACACTTGTTTCCTTGTTACTAAACTTCTTTAGCGTGCAGTCAGCAAGTGGCGTTCCAAGTCTTTTTGCAACAAGGGTAGCAAGCTCAGGGTGTGAAGAACCAGCCAATATTTTGGTATTACGCATATTGTTTACAATAAAATGATATAAAAGAAAAGAATGAAGTCAAGTGTTTACACATGAGAGAAAAAAAAAAAAAAAGAAAGAAATTGAAGTCACTTAATAAGCCAATAGGAATTGTTTATTGATTGTTTTCAGCATGAACCAATTGATTGTGGAGGTTATAATACGTTGATCGATTGTTCATTAATTGTTGATGAGTACCTTTTTATTGTTTATTCAAAATAGGGTTTTATTATAAATATGTAGAAAAAGACACGAAATATCATCATCATCTCTTGTATTTAACTTACCTTTTTCTAAAATGTTTCCTGGTGTTCTTCCCATCACAACAATCATGTCTATTGGATGATGATCAGTTTATCATTCATTCATTTATTTATATAGTATCAATAATACATTACCTGCTTTACGAATGGTCGATAATCTATGTGCAATAACAAGTACTGTTCTACCTTCCATTAATTTATCTAATGCATCCTGCACCATCTTTTCACTTTGAGCTATTATCAAATATACATGCTAAGTAAAAACACATCATACTACTACTGCTACTACTACTACTTACTATCTAGGGCTGAAGTAGCCTCATCTAATATAAGAATCTAAAATCGATATTTTCAATATATGCACATCCACCAATCCATTCCTTCTTTTATTTTACCTTGGGGTCTTTAAGAATAGCGCGTGCAATAGCAATGCGTTGCTTTTGACCACCCGAAAGAGCAGCACCTCTTTCACCAACAACCGTATCATATCCAGATGGGAAGCTTTCAATAAATATCTCGGCATTAGCCTTACGGGCTGCCTCCTTTACCTCCTCCATGGTTGCATCAGGCTTTCCATATCGGATATTTTCCAAAATCGAAGTGGCAAACAAAACAGGCTCTGCATTTTGGATTAAGTATAATACTATTACCCTCTTTCTCCATTGACTGTCTTACCTTGATTGATAAAGCCGATGTGTTCTCTTAACCAAGATGGATCAAGATCCTTCAATTCACGTCCATCCAATAAAATACTACCTTGTTCAGGTTCATAGAATCTTTCCAACAAGGAAGCAATTGTAGATTTACCGGATCCTGGGAGTAAAAGAGGGGGGCCACATACTTTTTAGTCTCTTTCTTTCTTTCTTTCTCCTTTTTTGTTTCTTTATTACCTGATGGACCACATAATGCCACGGTTGTTCCACTAGGAACATCCAACTCAAACCGATCCAACACCTTCTGCCCCGGACGAGCCGGATAACAAAACTCAACATTCACAAACTTAACATCGCCCTTTACCGATTCGGGAAGCACACCTCCACGGAGAGGAATCTCAGGCTGTAAATGAATAAACTCAAACACACGAGAAGCCGAGGCGGCCGCCTTGATGGTCTGTCCAAAAAGAACACCTAAAGACACCAATGAATGCTGTGCGGTCTGTGTAGAAAGCATGTACGACATGAGATCACCACTAGTCAATTCGTTTCGGACCACAAGCGATCCACCATAGTAAAGGACGGTCAGGACCATACAACCAACAGAGATGTTGGTCAGTCCCTGGAAGAGACCAATGTGCAGACCCATGTTTTTGTTGGATGCAGCGACGCTGTCACAGAATTCACTGTAGTGTGCCATCTCACGGTCTTCGGATGCGAATGCTCTCACCGTTCTCATATTCGAAATCACCTGCAATCATGTTATTAAAACTCTCCCCTTCCGGTTATGATTAGAGCTTACCTCACCGGCTACACCACCTGCCATACCATCCAAGTGCTTGTTTTGCTTGCTCAATCTACGCAAATAAGCGCCATACATGTTTAAGAGAATATAGAGGATCGGCATTGTACCGAGCATGGTCAGGGTCAATGATGTTGAGATTTGAAATAATTGAATCGCAGAGCCGACAGTTTGTGTGACAGATTTAAGGCCTTGGGTGACAAGTTGTTTAAAAGTACTCTAATAAACCCTGTTTTAATCATCCCATTTGTCCATCCAAGCTTCTATCCTACCTTGAAATCAGATACATCTGCTGTTAATCTACTCACAAGCTCGCCGCTTTTATGACAGTCAAAAAACGAAATATCCTGTTGCACAATGGCCTTGAACAGCTTGGCACGAAGTCGCTTTGCGACATTCTCGCCAAATGCAGATACCAAAGCAATGTGTAAGAACGTCAAGAGGCCCTGGGCCGTCAGGAGTCCAAATAATTTCATGGCGGGTGCATTAAGACTATTGATGGAAAGCGATTTTGCCGAGGAAGAGAGGATGTTGATAAGTTGACCGGTGACAAGTGGGGTTTGTAATTGGATGATGGCTGCACCCACCGCGGTGAGGATAATGCAGCCCAGGAGTAAGAGGTCGTCCTTGATAAGCTCCCAGATTTCTGAGAGCATCGAACGTCGTTTTTGGAGCGCAGAAACAAGTTTGGTCTTTGTGATGGCCTCTTGGACAAGCGCGGGTGGGGGCGCAGCCATGGCATCACAATGCACGGTTTTGAAGGGTTTGAACGAATGTGCCATGTTGAGTCCGACGGCAAAGGACACGATGGGTGTTGCATGCGATTTGAAGACGGTGCCGGTTTTTTGTAAAATGGTGGATTCTCTAATTATAAAGGAATTTGGAATTGATCCTGTTGAAAATATAGACAATCTCTTTTTACCTCATAAAAGTAGTCGTTGTTGATAATGGTCGAGTAGTGTTCGCTGTTGTGGATAAAAATGATTTTGTTAGTCCTGTTGTCTTGCTCCACGGTTGACTAAGAACCGTTGGCTGTTATAAAATAAGTATTATTGTTATCAAAGCATGCTTTTTATTATCAATACAACTTACTCTACGAGAGCAGGACTGGAGAACCAGCCTGGCTAGTAGAGGTGGTGGCATAGTGTTTAGTAAAACAAGGAAAGTGATATAAACAAGAGCCAGGTACTTTTTGTATTTTTAATAATGAAATGGAGTTTAAATTTCATCTAAAAGTGGCTCTATATTCATATGAAAATGACCAACATGACAAGAGAGATGTGACATAGCATTATGCTTAAGCAAGACTCGTATACTTGGTGGTGGTGGTGACTACCAATTCATATTCAAATCAAAGAACCATTATAGATCATTAAAAATCAAAGATTACTGATAGACATCATTGTCTAACCTTGTTTTGGATCCTTTACAAAGCAGCTGTGCTATTTTGAGATAAAAGTGATTATTTGTATGTTATAAACAAACAAGCTTCTTTTATATGAACCAGTATTGTGTCTGTATTTCGTAATAATGACGCTGTAAGAATAAGCAGCACGAAAATGAGGGCGCCGTTCAACCGATAAAGGATTTATTGTCTTGGTTTTAAATTAACGGAAAATCCACAATGGAAAAGGTGTTGCCGCACTAAATATACAACGCCATTTCACAAAAACTA
>VCJI01000819.1:0-16144 GCA_024139395.1 Backusella morwellensis | reverse complement strand
TTATAAATCATTTACTTTTTATTTTTTTTTTAACCTAAACCATGGTTTTTTTTTCCTTTTTTTCATGATGTTATAATAAATAAAATTGAATGCCTTTCTTTTTTATGGATTATACTATGAAAAAAAAAAATGAATGAATGACAATCACTCAATGCTCGAGATCAATTCGTTATGTAACAATGTACGGATTCGGTTATTTTATCCGAGAGGGTCATTGCGCTAAACCCCAGAAATCAAAAGATCAGAGCTTATCTGGGCCCTTGATTTCTTGTTTTAATTTTTTTTTATTATCGTTTCTTTAATATTTTCCTTATTCAAATATAATAACAGCTAAAACAAGCCACATACGCGTAAAGTGAAATAATATACATTTCCTTTTCATATATTTTTTGTAATAAGTACATAAAAATATAAAGTGCTCACTCTTTCATGTGAATGCCAGAAAAAGGATATGCCAACCTGAGAAATCCAAGCCAACGTGGTATTGTTGCACAAATCCTATCCAATAATGGTTTACACCTGATCTTTTTCTTATCCAATAAAAATGCCTTTTTCCTCAATTTGCACATCTCTAGTACAATTTGCGAAATACACGTTTAAAGCTAAAAGGTCATGATGTAACCCTAAAGACCTATATATAATTTTTTTTGCGGATCTTATATTAATCTGTATGCATACTTCTATAAATATATATTTACCATATATTCAATAATTATCTGAACTTATACATACATATTTAAGAAAATTATACTGCTATAAAAAAAGAAGGGGGGGAACAATAATCGTGTCCAAAATGTCAAAATTTTAAAACCATTAATCTCAAACAAGAAGTGATGGCGGAATTCAAACTTTCACTTTCAAGAACCCCCCCAGTTTTGTGAACTCAAATATCGCCTCATTAATAAAAAGTATTTAATAAGGCTATTCATAAAGTTAAAGTTATATTATTGCCAAAATAAACTATCACCAAATATGACTTTTAGTGATATGATAAATGAAAACGTGCGAAAACTCAATGCTTGAAGTTTTCTCATGGCATAAAATGGGAGGTTGGGATGGTATAAGTATTTTTTTAAAGGCTATAATAGACGTTTGATGTTCTATATTGCAAGTGTCTCATCAAAATAAAAGGAATGCATTTCAATGAAACTTTGTGGAAAATCATATAAACGAACAAACTGAATGCTATCGATGTTCTATCATATCTCCTATTTGGATGGCTTTTAGCTACTTCAAAACCATACCTCACTTGTCAGGTGAACATAAATATACATTTATTTTATTTACAGTTTTTGGTGATAAGATCTATTTCTCCTTATATATAAGATTTATAATCTCTGCTTCCGTTATTACCAAATATAAACTATGCCAATATAGCATGAGGCGGGAGTCCTCGTTGCAGCATATTATTGGATACCTATATAAAAGTAAAGTTTATCTGAAAAACCGCTGTACCTTTATTGATCCAATAAGTGACATCCCACTCAATTTAGTAATTATATTTTGTGTAGCAAATATGTAGTTCTTATTGAACTTTATCAAAGACAGCGTTATCCAAATAAATTGCTGATATGTATGTGACCTACTTCTCTGAAAACACCAAGAATTAGGGTGCTCTTTCCGTAATTTGAATTTCATATTAAATTAAAAATGATTAAACTTAGCCATTCAAATAAGAGAGTAAGGCCTATCGACAAAAACATGATATTCTGGCTATTACATTCATTAACATTTTTCTATCAAAAATGAGTTTGAATCTGTACTACTTTGTACGTAAGCCATCACTTTGGTTCATTCAAAATTTCCTTTAATAAACAAAGCCCAATCTGATGACTATAATTAAGGTATGACCATATGTGTTTCCAACGAACAAACTCTCTGACTCTAATCATCAAGGGCTTAAAATACAAATAAACTATATTGGTTGACCATAGGAACATTGTTTTTCTCTCCTCTTGTGATACGATTTTAGCCCTAGAAGAATGGTCGTCTTGGCTCTTGCCGAAGAAAATCGAGGCATCATAGCTCGATTTTATGAAATTAAACATTAAACACATACTAGTAGCAACCATATTTTAACCATATAACTCATTTAATAGAGTATATTTTACCACCCAACAAAAATAACTCATATTTTCGTTTGAGCAACCTCAGCATCTTTATTTTAATAAATTACATGTTTTAACGATCGACAAGTAATAATTATCAAAGAATCAGATGAGGTTGATTCATAAGGTACAGTTTTGCTCTGTGGATATATTATTCCATCGAGTTTGTTGAGACAATGTGTTAAACGATCTTCACCCATCCTATATTTCATCTGCCTGTATACGCGCTCTTCGTTGTTATCGGCTGTTCTTATAAGCATGGCTGCCTTTGGTTTGTTGCGTTTTGTGCGGATATCTTCGACGTGCAAGTAGCGTAAATGAAGATCAAATAGGATAGGTTCATTTATTGGCAATCCACACTGTATTAGTCGAAGGATCTCCAGTTGAGGAAATGTATTTGAGATAAAATCATCTAGCCCATGAGACAAAGGGATCTCTCGGAGCTCTAGTTCTTTCACCAACGATAGTTGAATTGTTGCCTTGTCAAATTGAAGCTGAAGATGAGATAAGGTGATGGCTTTAACAGTGTTTGGAATTGATTCTACAAGGCTATTCAGGTTAACCTTCTGCAACCTGGATTCTGCATTTTGAATGTTTGCAAACGAAATGTTCAACTCTTTTAGCGCAATGTAATGACCTAACCAGCTGAATTCAGAACAACACAAATTCCGTAATGTAAGCTTCCAAATGTATTCCATCTGATTGCCAAAGCCAGAATCACCCAGTTCCCAATCGCAAGACGATACATCAATATTCAGATTTTGTACCTGACATTCAGCTTCTCCCAACCGCTTATAGAAATCCCGTAAATCATGAATGGCAAATGTTGATAATTCTTTCAGGGATGATCCGAGTCCTTGGACAAAAGGTTGCAAAACTTCTCTATACAGCGTAAACTTTTCATCTCCTCTATTTTCCCTCGATTCATCTATGTAGTTGAACTCAAATTTTTCCAAATTGGTGTATCTTTTTCTGATGATTTGAAAGTAATTCACAATATCCCTTGGTCGATTGGTTTCTCTGTGAAAACTGAAAGAAAATGTTGTCATAGATGTAACTGGTTCAAAGTTGAGCACAACTGATGATGAGCTTTGTAATGATCTGGCGTTTTCATTGTCAATATTGGCGTCACTAAGGTAGAGAGATTGAAGCAAAGGTGCTGTTACATGCAGTGTGTCCATATCAGCAATTGAGATGCTGCATTTTCCAATCCTCAGTTCTGTCAACACGGGTGTATTGCTAAGCTTGCTAAAAAGTTCTTGGACCGAAAAGCGGGTATTTTCATATACTGTGAGAGTTTTTAGACGATAGTATGTATTATATTTCAGTAACGATGTGATCATTGCGCTTCCACTATATTCGGTGAAATGCTCCAGATATCTTTCCATGTACTTGTACGCTCCTCTCTTGATTTGTTTTTTGGTTACTAGGGCTGTTGGAACACAAACTTCTCGCAATGCAGGAAGATAGGACAGTAGCACACCAATATCTGAGTTCATACCAGTATTGAAAAAGATGATGACACGTTCAACAAATTTACAGCGCTCAGGATCAAGCCTGAACATGGACTTGAGCTTTTTAACTTGGTGTCGTGAGGTAATACTGATAGTATGGTGTAAACAATACGTGTTGATTATAGATTCCCATGAGCTGCAAACTCTCATGCATTCTGTTCTGTCTGATTGGTGAAGCAAAGTAAAAATCTCTAGTTTAACACCTGTTGGTAATCTATCCATTTCTTTTTTATTTTTAAAAAAAAAAGTAAGAAAATCAAGATGAAGGATTTAGAATAATGTACCACTTTTTTATACTCTGATAATAAATTGGTTCTGGTGATCGCTTTCTCCCTCATTTTGGTAATATGTGAATGAAACTCACTAATAGAACTCATATGAATGGGCGCACAGATTGTCACCGCTGTTACAAATAGTTATTTTAAGAAAAGTATGTAACAGTAACGGTCGAGAATCAGGGACTCAATAGCTGCGCATAACCCACCGCAGCATGTTGAAATGGTTATACTTCTCGATATGTTGTTTTATCAAAAGTTTTTCTTCAGTTTTTTTAACGAACGGAATGTATTTTGTTTAACCCTGGTATTATTGAAATATAGATCATAATAGATAGCTATTAAGTCTGAATCAATAGCAATCATGGCCATATGGATCATTGAAGCTTTGTATTGGAATATAGATTTACTGATTTCGATTATACTCAAAGTTAAGAGGAAGAAAGGGTGTACTATATTTCCAAACTATTGCATGCTAATGTTTTTTTATTCATTTGTCAGCAACTTTAAATTACTGTGAAAAGTTTTTCTGGTTGCCAAATGTGAAGAGTTTTAAATATGTAACATGTTGACTGACTGCGCTTGTGGAACTTGATCTGCTACTCTCCCAATTCAGAGCGATTTCGCAAAGCTACAGTATCACAAGGTAAATTAATTGAAGCAAGAATACATTCCTCTTCCGCCCGATTTGTTTTCTTTTTGCTTTCTTTTTTTTTTTTGGAAAGATGGACAGGCTACCATCTGAAATCCTGAAAGAGATTTTTATACTACTTCATCAAAAACACAAACTCGAGTGCATGACAGTATGCCGAAGATGGGAAACTGTTATTAAAAAAACATGCCTGTTCCATACGATTATTATAAAAAGGGCAAATCAACTAAAGAACCTATATGAAAGACTGAAAGGTGACTCAGACCAAGGAGCTTCACAAGTAGACATTTTTATATCGTTTGAAAATCTCGATTGGAATGAACCCATCCTATGTCTTTTGCCGAATCCGAGATTTCTTTTTCTACCCTATGCCTATCTGGAAGACTACATGGCCGAAGATTGGTCGCATCGTCTTGAGTATCTCTATTGCGACGAAAACTTTGCTAGTCAACTCATTGGTAGCTATACCTACTACCCTCGTCTAAAGGGTATTTGTTGTCGTAAAGTTATAGGCCTGAATCACCCTGATCGATTTATTTCAAATCTTTCGAGCACACGTATACTGAAACAGTTGACAATGGAAAGCTACTCTATGACGCTATCTGATATGGAAATGATTCATGAATCTGCCACTGTAATAGAATCGCTTAGTTTAATGTATACGGACTTACGAGAACAGGACCCTGATATATCAGATGTAATGGAAAGTGATATTGTACCTGCCACTTCTGTTACATCATTTGCTCTCGATGTTCGAGATGTAGCTCTACCTGATTATGTAACCAATTTCTTGATATATGTGTCGAGAAAGTACCCAAACCTCCAGAATTTTGAAATCAGTGACAGGTACTTTGGTTTATATGACGACTATATAGAAGATATTTATACAGATGGTTTCCTGCCTCTCATTTCCAAATTGGGACCCACCTTAAAAAGTATATCAACATGCTTGTTACCAACAGGATTACCATCAGATCTTTTCAAGGCACTAGATGAAGCACAATGTAAAATACAACAATTAACTATTCAAGTAAAACCATACACCTGGGACTTTCATTCCTTTCAAAACATAGAGCAGCTAAAATACATCCAAGTTCTCAAGCTGGAAAATTTCAATTGCACGCACTTTCAATGGCTTAGCGACTTTAGTGCACTAAAGCAACTCAGTTTGTGTTTTTTAAATGATACGGGAACACTAAAATCAGTTCAGTTAAACGAAATATTTCTCTTTTGCCAAGATACAGTCGAAACCATCATTTTAAAAGAAGTCAGATTAACATACAAAGGTTCAAGAGACATGCAGCTACCATCACTAAAAAAATTGGATCTTTTGAAAGTAGAGTTATGCAAGGGCACGGATGTTTTTATTTCAAGATCTTTACCCGATTTACGTTACTTGACGTTGCTGTATTATGGAGCCACCGGGATACACTTTCATTTCCCAAACCTCCGTTTATATTGTTTAGATATTCGACATGTCGATGCAGAGGAAACCGAGATTCTAAAGGTCGAGGTGGCAGAGGGACAGCATCGATTCTATGCAGAATCAAAATTTGATCGACACGAAGAACCTGTTTATGTACATGTGTTTAAATATGATGAGAAAATGTACCCTCCTAACGAATTATGGAATCATGTTGCTTCGGATGATGAGCCAACAATCACTGTGGAATGTGCTTCTGTTAGCGATGTGGTGTACTGATTCTCACCATATAATCCCCAAATTCAACCAATAAAAATAAGTGTATAGATAATATAATGCAAAAGCTCCTTCTCCTTTTTTTTTGGGATCGATTTCTTGGATTTAATGACGTTTTTCCCACATATTTGCATAAGCAAGACTCTTTAAAGGGCTAAATACAGAATATTTACCCATCCTTTTTTTTTTTAGTGTGGGTAAGGATCGTTAAAGTTTAGTTGGATTGTATGTTTTCTGATCCAATCGAGTTCGCTTTGAAGCGATGGTTTTGGAAGGGGGTGAGAAGTTATTTTTTAAAGTAAATCTCTTTATTGAAGGAACTGAATTAGTTTGTCAAGACCAAAATGCGTACTAAGCGTTTTATTTAAGATTGTAGCAAATTTATCAAACAAAGAGTTTATCAATACAAAAGAGTTTATATGCTTCATTTGATCGTGTAGTATCATTGTGCTACACGTCAACATGTGAATTTATGTCTCAGTTGAATATGACGTGCGTGAGATATCAATGATAGAAGCAATACACATCGAGAGTAAATGATATGGGATTAATTAAATTAAATGTTCATCTATTTGCTCCATTTCACATAATAACGTGAGTTTTTTTAAAGATAGGTTGAATTTGCTTTAAAACATTTTTGTTTTTCAGTTATTAAATAAAAAGGGCAAATGATATCTGATTGAGATAAACAATCAGCCGAAACTTAAAACAAAGGAAGGGTTCTTACTCATTGATTTAGTTTGTCAAGTTCTACTTAAAACAATGATTGGTGTAGAAAAGTACAAAGATACTAGTATAAAAACGTTCAAATAATTATACCCTTCTACACCAGATGATCTTTACCAGGTTTTCAATGGCAGAATATCACTTTAAATTAAAAGAAAGCAAACACAGCCATTCATGAATCAAAGATACAGCTATTAAAAAGCCGATTTTCTGGATAGCAAATATAACCATGTGGCTCAAACTAAAAATGTTGAAATACTTTCTGATTCATCCGTGCCCTTCTTTTTAATAGTTGACTTTAAATTTATGGAAATCATTTTAGATCGTTGTCTACACACGTATCTAAACCTTAAAACAGATTGCCGCCAACTTGATCAAGTTTTCTTTTTTATAATATTCAAATACAGATATATACATAAATACATGATATTAAAAAGGTGCTCTATAAAAAGAATGGCTCTCTTTACTATGACTATAATAGATATTCGATCCAAGAAGGTCATAATATCTTTATCAAAAAAAAAAAGCAATGACGTTTGTTGATAAGCAATCCAAAAGTTGAGTGGGACTATAATAACTGAGATTTAATCTCTCATACCAACATTTATATTTATTAACCTTCACATTCATTGGAGTATCTGTGATTTTCAAAACTGAGTTTTTTCTTTCTGCACTAAAAATGAGAGGCCCCAGTACCTCCAAAGCTATAGCAATGTAAAAAACAAGATATATTTTATTTATTGGAAAAGAAGCAAAACAAAACAAGTGTGTATATATAATTGATCTAATGGGTTGGAAGATACTATGAAAGAGCAAATATATTAGATTTTTTTTTAAAAAAATATGTAGAGTAAGATGTAAGTTATACCTTATATGGGTTCAAGATAGCATTAGGATCAAGCATCTTTTTCATGGTCTTCATCAATTGGATCATGACGGGAGATTTTGAATAGCCCAAAAACTCATTCTTGGCAACGCCTAATCCATGCTCAGCACTAATGGATCCCTGGTGTTTGGCTATTTCAAATAGAGTTAATTCATAGTCCATGCATGTACACACATCCATCGCCATTATACTTACAAACCCATTCAAACAAATAAGGCTCTATCAGGGAACTAACGGTAGGATCAAGATGACTGGCAGCGATATTCAAATGCAGATTACCATCACCCACATGACCGTAGGCAACGACATCAGTCACGGGTGAATTCTCTTGATCAAATACACCACCATCACGTAAATGCTGACGCATATCCTCTACACATTCATAAAGTCTTGGAACAGGCATCGAAATATCATACTTGTACACCGCGGGCTCTTTACCCAATGCCTCTGTAAATCCTTCACGTAAACTCCACAAACCTCGGATTTGTGTCTCATCTTGAGCGACGACACCATCCTGTGCAACGCCGCCTTCCATCATGTTTTCAAGATACGTGGTCAATTTCTATCTCTAAAGTTAATCCACAGAGCATGTCTTCCTGTTCTTCTTATTTACCTCATCGTCATGATCCTTATTAGAACCACTGGTTTCAATTAATACGTAGAATGGGTATTCCTGTTCCATCACCTCCTTTGGCGTAGCATGTTTTTTAAACATGTGGAGTGCACTTTTATCCCAGAACTCGAAAGCTTAAAAAAAAAAAAGATGAATCAATTTTATTTCCCCGATTCGCGTCCTTTTCATTATGCATTTTTTTTTCTTTACCAGACAAAATTTCAGATAATTCAATACGTGATTGTTTAAATGCTTTTTGAACATCTTCGAATGAATTCAAACCAAGAAGTGCAACATTAACAGCCTATTTATCATTGTCAATATTTGTACTGATTCATCCCTCTCCTTCATTTCTTTATATTACCTTTGAACGATGTGGTGTCAAGATAGAAACACCAGTGATAACACCAATTGTACCTTCTGAGCCGATGAAAAGTTGTTTCAAATCATAGCCTACACGGAAGGAACAACACCTTTTATTTCCTTGTCGCCGCTATGGCACCTTTTTATTATTATCTTACCTGTATTATCTTTACGTAAAACAGACATATTATCCAAGATGGTGCCATCAGGAAGAACCTACATATTTGTACCAGTTACTTGTTGAACTTTAAATAAAAAAAGGGGGCAGCTACTTACCACTTCCAAACCTAAAACAGTGCCATGAAGAGAGCCATAACGTAATAGTCTCAAACCACCAGCATTTGTTGCGATATTTCCTCCAATATGACAACTATGTGTATGGTAAATTAAGTTTTTAGAGAAAAAAAGAAGACACATGCACGTTTCTCTCTATCTCTCTTTTCTTTACCTGCCCTTAGCACCTAAATCCAATGGCATCATATAACCTTTTTCAGCCAACCAATTATCAAGTACTTCAAGTACACAACCAGCATCTGCAGTCAAAATACCTAGGAAAAAATTTCTTGTTAAAAAAGGAAATCTTGATTTTCACTCTGTACTTGTAAGTCCTCTTTCTCCTTCTATACTTTACCAGATACATTATCAAAGCCACGAATTCTATTCATTCCCTGTAAGCTAAGAACAATCTCATCAAAAACGGGAACAGATCCACCCACAAGACCTGTATTACCTCCTTGAGGTACAACGGCCAATCTAAATTTTATTATTATATTAAAAAAAAGGGTCATTCTTTTACCCGCTTCTTATTTTCTTTTTTTTTTTAAAAAAAAAAAGAGAGAGAACGTACCTTTGATGATTGCAATACTTCATGATAGCCGATACCTGTTGTGTGGTCTTTGGTTTAAGTACAAGCTGTGATTTTCCACGGAACTTGTGCATCCAATCGGTATTGAAGGGAAATAGATCGTCTTGGTTGTCATAAATCAAGCCTTGTTCACCCACAATTGTTTTAAAGTAATCGACATCCTGCTCTGTGAGCTTTTTTTTGTGTATATGTGTTAAACCCATATCTTTTTTATTTATAACAATAGTGTATCTAACCTGCTTATAGTTTTCATTGCGGATATAACCGGGGAACTTGTCCACTGTAGGAGTCACCTCACCTTTTTTATTCGAGTAGAAACGCTTGTTATTCACCATAGCAACGGATGGTAATATCACTCGATTTGTTGCTAGGTTTCTTTGGACTAAAGCAGTGGTGGCAACTGCTCGCTTTGACACGAGACGAAGACGTGAACTAACTGAAAACATGTTGCGAATGCTGTGTGTTAGATTAACGCAAAAGATTGAAAGAGAAAGAAAGAAAATGAAAATAGAAACGGGAAAAAGATAAATATGTTTATATAAAATAATATAATACAAAAAAAAAAAAAAAGAAAAAGAAAAGAAAAGAAATGCACTTTTCTTCCCCTTTCACTTTAACACCCCTCGAACCCAAAAGGGGAGCGAGCCAAAAAGGAAAGTTGAATGTGACCTTGTTACTTTTAATAATAATAAAAAAGGTGATTTTCTATTCTTATCTATTTATTTCTCAATATTTATTATTATCCTTTCTTTAAAACTTGAAGACTTGATCAGTCAGTTTACTGACAGTGCGAGGTGCCTCAAAGCCTATGCTCGTTGTTGCCTATAAGAAATGGTTTAATCATTTTTACCCCTTTTTTCAATCGAAAATCTTTAACATACATTTGTAATTGCCTTTACAAGTGGAGGAGGACCACACACCAAGACCTTTACATCACTTGCAGGTTTAGGGAACTTCTCCTCAAGCATCTGCTGAGTGATGAAGCCAACACCATGTGCCCATCCACTTGGTGGTTCATTCAGCACATGATAGACGCTGAATTGATCGCCATGCTTCTCCACCAGGTCACTTAGTTCCTTTTCTAATAGAATATCGTCTTTTGTTACATTGCCAAAGATCAATCTGACCTTGGTGTGGTCCTGGGGGTTGCGTACAATGGCACGGATAATCTAGAATGGCTTTTTTTTAGCGGTGTGTATCTTAGAGAGAGAGAGAGGTGCTTGTTTGTTTCTTTACCTGCAGCATTGGGGTGATTCCGGTTCCACCTTTTATTATAATAATAATAATAATAATAATAATAATGTAAGATTTTCATATATATTTTTATATACATCTCCTAAAATAGTAAACAAACCTGCAACCATGCAAATCTCTCTTGCCATGTTGGGTGTGTAGGTAAAGACACCCTTGGGTCCACGCACACCAATCTTATCACCCACATTCATCTTTGATAAGTGCTGAGTAAGTGCACCATTAGGATATGTCTGCAATGATACGAATGCGTTAGTCGCCAAGCAAGATGATACACACTCTCTATGTTACCTTTATAATCAATTCAAAGTACCCTTTCTCGTTATCGCTGCTTGTAGGTGTATAGCTTCTGGATACTTCCTTTCCATCAATAGTTGCAGTCAATACAATGTGCTGACCAATTGGTAAGCCTAAAACATCATTCTCATACGGTAAAGCAAATCGGTAACTGAAAAAGGACGTATTTTAATATTTTCCCTCTTTCTTTTATGGAATATAAAAGCTTACATTGCTGTATTGTGAGTCATGATGCGCTTCTCAATCAGCTTAAACTGTTTTGTTGCATGCTGGTCCAAGACACGAGCAGGTGCTATTTATGAAAACACAAGAGTGAATAACAAAGACAAGGCAGCACTTGTTTTTCTATTTTTACGCTTGTTTGAGTAGTAAAGATAAGTTCCTATGCTTACAAGAGCAATAGAAGCTGCAAGACCGCCAAAGATGGCGGGATCAGAGACAATTTGTATTAACTTTCGGACAGAAACCGGTACGCGAGACAATGCGGGGCTGGTGCTTTGTGCCATTGTTGTTGTTGTTTAAATAAAAAGAAAAAAGAAAATAAAATATAAAAAAATGAGGTGGGAAAAATAATGAAATTAAAAAATAAAATGTATGAGGCAGCTTGTCTTTATTTGTTCAAATAAAATTATTAATGCTCTTTACCTGATAAACGTGTGCTTTTTTTAAAATAATAATACGTGTGCTTCTTTACTTTTTGCATTACATTATCAATTTCATTTCGGTAATAAAAAAAACAGGAGAATAGCACTCATTTTAAAGATTTTACATATTCAATTGCATTTAAAATAGAATATTTAATATTAATCTATCAGTGAGAAAAGTTTATTTTTGTTCATCTTCTAATTACATTCACCAACAGTATGTGTGTTACAATACGCTTAGTAGAGTTACCCTGACTTGAAAGACCCAAGGTGCAAGATAAGCACATACACACACATACACACATTAAGGACTCTGGGTCCGAGGGAAAGGGCGCGAATGAGCTGGGTAATGCGTGTGCGTGTGCTACGGAACCTTCTCCTAAACAGTATGTCAAACATATATGGACTGTCCCTGTTTTTTATTTTTTGTCAAATGTCTAATTGTTACTTTTAAAGGTAATTATATTACCTAGCCTTTTTCAGCCACAAGTAAAATAATGGGAGGGGACTGGCTCCCCATAAGCTATTTGAATGAAAAAGGTTTCAGTTTAATACATGGAATAGAACAAAAGAGTGTTTTGTAAATTAATGAAGTGCATATTGTATCATATCATATGTTCATGCTTTTGAATATAGGATAATATATCATCAGCCTTGGTCAAGTATCTTGTATTGGTGGTAAAAAGAGAGGGTTCTGGGTCCATTTTATCTTTCTATATATTTTATCTCCCAGAAAAGAGGAATTCTATATGATGAATTCTTTTTTTTTAATAGAGTCACAAACATATTCAATTGAAGCTCATCTTTTTATTTCTTCAAATAAAAAGAGAAAGATGGCTGATGTTTGATGATAGTCTAGAAGTGGATTGCTTTTTGGTTAGTTTCACTTGTTTTTCCAAGCTTGTTTTATTAAATGCCATTGGTATAATAACATACCTTTTTAGCTAAAAAAAAAAGAACCCCATTTCTGTTTTTTTAATATCTTGTTTGTAATACCAAAATGTAACAAATGTCCAGAATCACAGAGAGCAAAGGCCTGTCCAAAAAAGGAAAGTTGCTTAATTTCAATCATGTTATAATTGCTGCTGGAGTATGTGCATTGGCAAAGGACACAACGCAGTAAAAAGTTGAAGTAGCTTAATGACATCTTGTGTTTTTAACTTTTGTATTACATATTCTTATATTATGTGAATAATAGAGTGTATTTTATTTAATTACTATATATGTGTGCTCCTCTAATTATATTATACTATTTCATAACGATGATAATACGCAGAAAGTGATTCACTTTTTTAAACAATAGAAAAACCTAATAAATGATATCGATATATAGAAACAGGATTTTTCTTCTCCTTCTCTTTTTATCATCAGATCGTGAACATATACATACATCTACATTAGAATTCAGTAAGAGAGAAACAAAAAAAAATGACCATATCTCAAGTATAATAAACTGACTTTTAAAAGAGTTATATTACATATTAATTAAAGAAAAAAAAACAAGGATACTTTATTTATAATCACTATATACTATTTACAAGCTCTCAAATGGATTTCTTTTACCAGTATCAGAAGTAAACTTCTGAGCAGGCAATTCATAACGGATATCAAGATCGGTCAAGATGGATTTCATGGCCAGCATAAATCGTGTCTTTCTCTGGTGTCGTTTTCCCAATTCGACCCAATTACCTTTGTGAGGCAACCACATTGTCAGAATGACCTGATTCATGTCAATGATATCCGCGACTCTTAGATCAAAGCCTTCGGCAAAGTCGCGTGTCTGTTCATTGACCCATTCACTCAATCGGTCCTTCAATGCCATAATGTGGGAATTGTCTGTACGGAAATCGATATTGAGGGTAATAACCTCGCCCATGTTTCCAGAGCGTCGCAAATTGTGGATTAATTTGGTAATAAGGACATCGGTCGGAGCATAGACCTTGTCACCTTCAGCAGCCTCAAAGACAGTGCCCAGGAGACCAATGTTCTCCACCGTGAGGTAGCTTCCGTCAATCATCACCATATCACCTGCATCATAGGGGTGTGTGACGAATTGGAAGAGGATACCCTGACAAAGTTGGCGTGCTGATGAATCAAAGACAAAGGTACATGCCGCCAATAGGGTACCAAAGGGAACCAGCGCCGCCCAGAAATCGACCTGAAAGATGGCCAGAGAAATAAAAGTGGTGGCCAATAACTGGACGACCAGCAGTGTGTTATCAATCTTGCCAAGGGCCTGGCTCGTGTCCCGCATGGATTGCGCTAAACTCTTGCGATCGCGATAGATTTGAACGATCGTGTCACGAAATTCTCGTCGGGTGAGATTTCGGTTTCCGTCCTTGTCAAAAATGGAGAAGGCCTCCTCGGCCTCATCGCGAGAGCTAAAGTAGGGGGTGAATGAATGGATATCAAGGTGCTTCTTTTCAACGTCCAATTCATAGTGCTGTTGATGAGGTGGATGTGCCAAGGCATAAAACAATTTACGGGCCACTTTCTTTGCGTAATCATCCGAGTTGATATCCGCCTTTGGTTTGTCAATAGATGCAGTGGGTTTTTCCGCCAGAACAATCCTTGAAATCTTTTTTTGAAACTTATTGAACCCATTAGGTTTCTTTTGTTCCGAAATTGTTTTGCTATCCCATTCTTCTTCGGCCTGCTTTTTTCCATTGGCGCCATAATAGGAGGTGAAGGGTGACTTTAATGGTTGGCGGGTGGGGTTGGATGAAGTGGGTCGAGATGATTTTTTCTTTTCAGATTTTGACAGGGCATCGAGATCTTTTTTTTTTTTAATTGTTAATACACGAAATATTGTAAAAGAGTTTTTATCTTTGTACTTACATTTTAAACTCTTTTTGTTCTCAGTTAATCGATCCTTGTAAGCGGTACGATGAAATCGGATAGCTTTTAAAATAAAATAATGGATAAGTTTTCAAAAAAAAAAAATCGTACTTTATAAAACTTACCAATGACCTGAATGATCGCTTTCTGTCCAAAGTACAATGCAGCTGCTACAATTAGGCAACCGAAAGCTCTTGTCACTATCTCCGAATATGAATGACGCTTAATTGACTATAAAAAAAGTATAACTTTAATATATTTTTAGAGATGATAGAAAAACTATTTTTCTTACCTCGAAAGGGTGATTGATTAAGAATAACCAACAACCAAGATTCCAGATGGATAATAGAAATAGACAAAAATAAGTTTTTAAGCGCAAATAATACTTTATAAAAGAGAACATGTCAGTATATATCATTGATTGAAGAATAATTCTTTTTCTTACCTCCATTTTAGACTTCATCTTCTCCGATCTAGCGCCCTTGAATTTCTTTGTCCATAGTGACATGATAGGAGGAACCAAATCAAACAAAAAGGTGGTGATCCAAAACAGGTGCCACATAACAGCGGCCCAGTACATCCAGCATTGAACATTGCTACGTACGTTTTTAAAATTGGGGTCGTTTCTTTCCTGTTCTGTGGGTTCTGGAAGTGTAAAGTAGATGATGACGCCTACACCGATAAAGACCATGGAGCCCAATAGCGCAATGATGATGCGCTTCACGATGGGGGATAGGTAATGCCAGCAGCAGTAGCATTGTTTGGTGTTGCTCATGGCCGATTGGAACCGTTGGCGGGCAGTGGGTCTTCGCTTGGGCTTATCTGGATCGTCATTCCAGTCAAACTCGTCATCGTCACTAGATGATGCTTGCTGGAATAATTCAACCTGTTCTTCTTCCACTTGCTTTTCATCCACTTGGGTCTTTTGTTGTGGTGGCGGCATATAATTAAAGAGGTCGGATTCATTGATTGTCTGTGTAGAGGACCACGAATGATAGGGACTGGAAGAAGAGTCGTCTTTTTCGTAAAAGAAACGGTCCTCCTGTTTCATATCAATGGTATGGAATGGCTCGTCCTGCTTTGGAGATGTCATATGGCTTGCATCAGGTGGAGCTACATATTCTATTGGTAATAGTGTCAATAAATGGGATCACAAACTTTCTTTTTGATAATCAGATGCTTTTTTACTCCTTTTTTCATGTTACCTTGGGTGAATTCAACTTCATCCTTTGTTTTCATTCTGACAGTTTTATCTTTTGTCATTTTTTTAAGAGGAAAAAATAAAGTAAATGAAAAAGAAGAAGAGAAGGAAAGAAAAAGAGAAGAGAAAGAAAGTCCTTTTATTATTAAATAATGAAAATGGTAGTGAGAGTTATATAGCTTCGATTTTATTTTTATTTCTATTTTTTTTTT
>VCJI01000806.1:4661-20276 GCA_024139395.1 Backusella morwellensis | reverse complement strand
GAAAGCTCTCTTGTAATCCTTTTCAACGCCATTACCATGAAAATACATTTGACCCAAGTTGTAGTTAGCAACAGCGTGATTTTTAGCTGCGGCATTTTTATAATGCTCAAAGGCTTTTTTTTGGTCAATTTCGACCCCAATGCCTTGTTCATAATGAACTCCTAGTCTGAACGACGCCTCAGCAAACCCAAGACTAGCGGACTTCTTCAAGTATATGAGCTCTTTGTCACGATTTTTTTGGACACCTTCCCCATTATGATATATAATCGAGAGATTTAAAATGGCTTCAGGATGATCTTGTTCTGCCGCCTTGATGATCCAATTGTTTCCTTCATTTATGTCTTTGGGATTTCGAAATACATTTTTGCATATTTTACCAACTTGGAATTGGGAGTCAGAATGACCTTGATTTGCTGCAACTTTAAAATATTTGAAAGCTTTTCTATAATCTGCTTCGCGGTTTTCGCCGTTTTTACTGCTTTTAACTTTGAGGTAGATTGTCCCTAGGGTGTAATTGGCTTCAATATGTTTTTTCTGCGCTGCTTTATGGAACCACCCAATAGCTTTTTCGAGGTTTTCGCTAGTACCCAGGGCATCTTGATGAAGTGTTCCGAGTTTAAATTGTGCGTCCACATGGTTTAGTGTAGCTGCTGTTGTAAAGTAATTGAAAGCCTGCTCATAGTTTATGTCGGTTCCGATGCCCTTTAAATACATCCAACCAATATAAAAGTTGCTATCCTTGTCACTTGGACTTTTATTCGAAATAAGGTATTGAAAAACTGTTTCTTGAATTACTGCCTGGTCGTCTTGTCCACGCATTATAATGTTCAGAAGTTCCTGTACATTTGGATGATTCCCTTTAACAGCATTATCGAGATAATAACGAGATTGTACGTTAATACCAGTGTATATCATTTCAGCGCATTGAATCATTCCCAAGTGGTAGCTACTGTCCATATAATACTGGGCGGCTTTATGCTTTAGAACTCCTTCGCCATCGATAGCATCCCCTTTGTAGCTGTTTAGATTTATTGTTACTCGTTCTGATGCTGCCACTTTAAAGTAATTTAATGCTTTGGCGTAATCAGGTTTAACAACTGTTACATCAGTATCCACTTCATCGTCTAGCGACTTTGCATAAACACCATAATAGTAAATTAGGCCTAGTTCGTATTTTTCTTCTCTGGTAAGTAGTTCTTCCTCGCTGAATTCATCTTCTTTTTTGATAAGCCGTTCTTCCTTGGTAGGCTGGTTTTTATCGGCAACTTGCTCAGCAATTATTTCCCACATATTGATTTTTTTCAAGTACGTGTGATTGACTGATATGTCGGTATTTTGATATTTAACCGATGAAAATTCCAGAGCCTTTTTTTCGCCATAGACCGAGCTTGCACGTTTAAAAGATTTCCACGCTTTTTTGTAGTTTCTGGGAGTTTCGAGGCCCTTGAAATACATAATTCCAAGTTCATAGTGTACTGAACCTAAAAAAACCTTTTCTCTAGCATGTTCTGACCTCTCGTTACTGATCTTGTAAAAGAGTTGAAACCGTGTTTTTGAAGAGTAATTGTCTGTGGATCCATTACTGTCTAAAAAAAGTAGGTGTTTACATGCTTCTTCGTTTCCTCGTGAAGCTGCTTTGGTATAATAGCGAATAGACTCTAGTATGTCTTTTTGAACTGATTGACCCTCTTCATATAGCGTACCAAGTCTAAATTGAGACTCAGAGTTTCCTAATTCAGACGCCTTATTGTAGTAGCTGATAGCATTTTCTTTATCCGGTGATACCCCTCTACCGTCTTCATAAATAACACCAAGTTGATATAAAGCATCGATATTTCCAAAAATAGCAGATTTTTCATAATAACCAATTGAGAGTGCATAGTTTTTTTCAACGCCCCGGCCTTCTGCATAAAATTGACCCAAGTGATATAAGGCATCTTTGTGAAAGTGTTCAGCAGCTTTGATATACCAATAATGTGCCAAATCGGATTTATTCTGCTCGAAAACCAATCCCAACCTGTATTGTATGTCTGGATCACCTTTCTCTGCCACAGATTTCCACATTTCAAAGCATTCACTGTATTGAAACGGAAGCTCCTCTGATATGTCTGTCTTTGTCTTTTTATCATTTTCCCAAACTGATACAGGCGCGATGTTAACTGCTACTTGGGCTAAAAGGCTTCCTTGCTCTGCTGCCTTGACATAATAATAAAATGCTTTCGAATAACTTTGTACTATCCCATGACCGCGATGGTAAATTCGAGCAATTCTACAAAGAGCGTTTTCGTTTCCTGAGGATGCAGCAATGTGATACAAACGAATGGCTCCTTCACAGTCTTGAGATTGCCAATTTCTGTCTTCGTAAATTTGACCCAGTCGATAGAAGGCTTTGCTGTAACCGCCTTCAGCAGCCATAGTAAACCATTTGATTGCTTCGGAGAAGTTCCCATCTGCACGACGATTACTATTGAAGTGGTAAAGACCCAGGGTAAATTGAGTAGTGATATTCCCAGATACAGCCCCTTCTTCCAACATTTTGATAATTGTTTGGTGATTAGTTTGCTGAAGATATTCATCTGTGATATTCATATTCAATATGCCAGTAGATTCTACATGACCCATATCCGAGGCTTTCTTGAAAAATTCAAATGCTTTTCTGAGGTTTTGAGAGAGATGCTGCCCTATTACGTACATCCAAGCTAACTTATAGCACGCATTGATATTGTTATTTTCGGATGCTATTGTGTACCATTCTATTGATTTCGGCAAATCACGTTCTGTTCCCTTTCCTTCCTCGTAAAGTAAACCTAGAAGGTATTGAGCTTCTGGGACACCGTTTTTGGCTGCAATTTCGCACCATTTTTTTGATTTTTCGTAATCCGGAGATATTTTCCATATTATTTGGTCATGTTGGAAAGATATTGTACTCCCGTTCATAATGGCCAAATTATATTCTAATGTAGCAATGTTGTTTTCACTAATAATAGTAAACATCTTGATTAATTTTCGGTAGTCTATAAGCATGTCTTTATGGTAATCAATTGGGATGTTGAAAATATTTTCTGCATCACTAACTCGGAGATTTCTAGCTTTTTTAAACAATGTGTAGGCTTTAAAAAAGTCTTGTTCAACACCTCTTCCGTCGAGATACATTGTTGCCATTCGATAGTATGCTTCTGGATGGTTTTGACTTGCAGACATTTCAAAGTATTTAAACGCTTTGGGAGGATCAACAAAACGAAGGTTTCTACCAGTACATATTTTCCCTAAGTGCATCTGGGCGTCGACATTGCCCATTTCAGCTCCTATTTTAAATAGCGATTGAGATTGGTTCCAGTCTGTTTGGACACCATTTCCAAATTCATACATTCCTGCTAATTTATATATGGCATTAGGATTCTTCTGCTTCATCGACATAGTCAGCCATTTTATAGCATCTGGTGTGTTTTGACATAAGCCTTCTCCGTTCAATCTCAATATACCAAGATAACACTGTGCTCCACTATGGTTCTTGTCAGCGGCAAGTATAAACCATTTACTAGCTTCTAAAGGATCTTTTCTGACACCAAGTCCTTGATAGTACATTAGTCCTAGATTGTATCGGGCATCACTGTCTCCTTTTTTGGCGGCTTTCATGTACCAAATACTTGCTTTATGATAATTCTGGTCAACACAATCACTCTCCTTGTACATTTTAGCGACAGCGCATTGTGAAGATGTTAGCCCGGCTTTTGCAGATCTCAGTATCCATCTGAACGCAGTATCGTTGTCTTGATCAAAGTCGTTCCCATCATAGTATTTCATACCAATCGAAAACATTGCATGCGCATCACCGAACAAAGCATGTGTAGCTAATTTTTCTAGCTTTTTTGTGTCCATTAAGTACTTGAAATTGGAAACGTCAGTTTTTAGCTTCGAGGTGAGTCCTTTCTTGGTGAATACATTTGGTGTTTTCCCATTATTATCGAGATTTCCTTCAGTGGTAGTTGACCCTTCGCCAGTACACAATGAGTCAAGACAGTTCTGAGCAACAGTACTCCCCTCTTTAGCAGCCCTACGATACCATTTGACTGATTCAGAAACATCTTGAGCAACCCCTTCACCTGTACGGAACAAATGGGCTAGAGCAATCTGTGCTTCAATGTTACGGTTTTCAGCAGCTTTGGAATACCAGAAATGGGCTTTAGAAAAATCCATATCCACACGCAAACCTTTCAAATACAAATAGGCGAGTCCGCTCTGTGCGTAAATCTGTCCCTTTTCAGCAGCTTCTGTATAATATTTGACAGATTTATGGTAGTTCCATTTGATATCAGTGTTATGGTGGTAAATGTAACCAAGGTTATAGTGGGCATCAACGTTTCCTTTTTCGGCAGCAAGCAAATAATGTTCAATTGCACGAGATCTAATTTTTCTGATTCCATATCCATGCTGATAGAGAAAACCCAGGGTTAAGTAGGCCTCTTCTGTGTCTTGTTTTCGGCAGTCTTTAATTAATTCTTCAAAATATTGCTTTATGTTGGTCAGGGTAGGTTTCAGCATCTGCTCTCGATATTCAAAGAGTTCACGTATATTGTTTTCTTTTTTGAATTCAGTATCTGTCCATTTTTCTTCTTCAGAATTCATCTGACCACGACAGTGTATGCTCTTTTCAACATGGTAGAGGTTTTGAAGACGGGTTAGAGCTTTTGGATATCCTTGAATAGCTGACTTCAGGTACCAGTTATAGGCAAGGAATTCATTTTTGTCGATGCCCTTTCCAAGTGCATACATATCAGCTAGTCGAAATTGTGCTTCCATGTTTCTTTGATTTGCTGCCAGGCTGAACCAATAGAGTGCTTTCTTACAGTTGCCATCTAAGTCTATAGCACTGTAACATGCTTTGCCTAATATTAAATACGTATAGTTAGTATAAGCGATATTGGGGTATAGTAATATATAAAAGTCATTACCAACATCAAGCTGGGCAAAGGAATCACCTTGTTGCGCTTTTTCAAAAATAGATGGATCAAGACCAAGACTTTTTTCTAGTGCTTCGGCTGAATTTTATTAGTCATTTTATGATATACTTGCTTATATTCCTTTTTTATATAGTCATCTACATACTAGCATTGGAGTTATCAACTCTATCGGTATCAGTTGGAATACTAGAGACTGAGTCGGTTTCTTTTGTATTGTTATCAGCGTTCTGATGAGTGTTTTTATCGGGGGGTTTATCTAAAATTGAAATTTAATAGTTTAGTTCACTTTGCTTCATTCCTTCATTTCGTCATTCCTGTGAAATGAGTGTTCTATAGCTATATGACTTACTTTCTGCCTGTTCGCTTTCGTTCATAATGAATGAGTTTTAGAAAGGGAACAAGGAACACAAGTTTTAGGCAGCTCTTCTTTCTGGACTACAATGTTTAATTGACGGTGGAACATTATTGTGTGACCTGGTCATAAAGTGCAAAGCCAACGCTCTATTCCCAAATAGTGTGTAATGTTTGAAAAACGGAATTATTAGAATCCTGTAGCGTAAAACAAAAGTTCTGTTTGTATCAAAACTGTTGGCTTCTGTAACTTGCGCATATGGTTCTATACATATTTTAGTAGCTCTGAGATTGTACATGGGCATCTAATACGTGTCAAAAAGTCTAATTCATTTAAGTTTATTTTCTTTTTTATTTTGAATATGTGAATAGCAAACTAAAGACAAGTTGAGACCCTTTATAAGGTGGTTGTACTTTTGAAAATTGTGTAACAGTCTGGATTGCAGCCACAGCATAGTTATCTTGACTATAAATGAACCACTTATACTTTGGCATATTAAAGTGGTTGTATTAGTGAGCAAACAGGAACATTCAAAATTACATTTCTTTGAGGTTTATAAAAGTAATTTTATAGTAATACGTTGTTATACGACCTATTTGTCCAAACCAAATCGATATGTGATCTGCTAATATTTGAACTACTGAGCATAATGTCCCGCATTTAGCAGTAAATTCGAGGAACCCATCATATATCTTTTACAATAAAGCAATTGTTTATCCATAAGAACAATTTCCCCCCCCCCTCCTATATTACTTTTATATACAAAGTTTGACAATGGTTTTATTTAATAATAACGAGGAAACACAAAATACATCCTTTTTTTTTCTTTTTTTTGTCCCCAAAATTCCAGAAACTACATCACTTTTTTTTTCACTATAGATCCTTTTCTGTATTTTTTTTATGAGCGATCACTATCACTATGGCTAGAGCTTCTTCCACGACGACGTACAGGGCTACGACTACGGCCACTAGAGCCTCTGCTCAACTGAGAAGAGTCACGTCTGCTGGCATAGGGTGGGCTGGCGCTGCGACTTGGACTGCGACTGACGGCCCGGGTACGCTTGGTAGGAGCAGGGCTTCTGCTACGGCTATAGGATGAGTATCTCTTTCTGCGAGAGGAGTTATAACCAGGGCTACGTCTACGCACTGGACTAGGGCTACGACTAGAACTACGACTGGAACTACGGCTCGGGCTACGACTAGGGCTACGATTACGTCTGCGACTAGGACTACGACTTGGGCTGCGACTTGGGCTGCGACTAGGACTACGGCTGGGGATGCGACGAGGGCTACGTCTACGCACTGGGGTGGGGCTACGACTGGCACTACTAGAACGACTAGGGCTGCGCTCCCTTCTCTTCACAGGCGAAGGAGATCTAGCCCTTCTTGATGGTTCTGGTTTTCGTGAGCGTCCCTCCTTTGCATTCTTTCTACGCTCTCTTTCTCTCTCGCGAGCCTCCCTCTCACGCTTCTCCTCGCGTTCTAACCTTGCCTCCATTTCTGCTTCCCTCTTTGCCTTTCGCTCCTCCTTTAACTTTTCCTGAAGTTCACGATCAAAAGCAGCGCCCTCGACATAATCGCTGTTGATACGAAGCGCCTTTTTCATCTTTTCATTGTATTTTTCTTTGGCTGCAGATAATTGATGGGTTTCAAACTCTTGTAAACTATTATAGCTATTAGTTTACTGAAGAAGGAGTGGTAAAAAGGACTTACTTTTTGGCATCTGTAGGCTGGACCTTTTCGATATCTGCTAATAGTTCCTCTCTTAACGCTTGTACCCGTGTTTCAATCTCATCGTCCTCGACACTAACATCAAACAGTTTAGTTGTTTATAATCAAAAGACTGCTAATCCAACTTACTTGTCGTCCTCCAACTTGAGCCTTAGCTCCATACATTTCACTTCGACTTTACGTTTACGATCATGGTCCAAGATGGCTTCGTTTGCCTTTCTCATTGCAGGACCGGGGTTCTTGAAGTCGTTTGTGTTGTTTTGGTTTCTGTCAATAGGTGGTGGCTTTACATGAGATAGATTACGAATAACATAACCGTTTGTACCTAAACTTGATATGTTAAAGCCTGTTGCGGCGTGCCTTGTTTTACTACTTTACCTGAGCCACGGGGTGTGCTTAAACCAATACCGTTATACATTTTGGTTTATATATTTTGATATGAAGAAAGTATAGAAAAAGAAGAGAGAAAAAAATATAAACAAAAAAATGGAGAGAGAAATGGAGCGGCATCCCAATTGGATATTTACTGATATGCTCACTGCAAAGAGTGAAACGAACTATACAAAGTGGGTATTGTATTGACTAACAATATAGTCTCATTGATACTCGCTACTCTAAGCTTTTCATCTTTACTATTACCATTCATCATAATAATATTATTACTATTATTGTGGAAAGGGACTCATTCTGGTACTGCTTATTTTATTATTATAATTATTACCATCCCGCAAGTTTATACTCCCTCTTTTTTCCTTCTTTTTTTTCGATATAAACACGCCTAAACATGAATATTGACGAAATATTCAAGGTAAATAGCTGTAAAAGAAAAACTGCTACTATGCACCAAATAAGTACTAACACAACGCGTTTAGATCCCTGCTATTCCAAGTGGCAGAAACAAGCGCAAAATGCCTGCCACACCCGATTTGCAGTTCTTTGACAAGTACAAAGAAGAGGCAGAAGAGGCAGAAAGCAGCCAAGCCCCTAAAAAACGTCATGTTGAGGTTGAAACCGTTGAAGACGAGGAAGATCAGCCTTACGGATATCCAGAACCAGACGAGGTCGATGACGACGACGAAGGTCGTTTCTTTGGTGGTGGATTAACAAATGAACAAAGCAAATTGTTGGACTTGGTCGATGAATATGACGCAGACGAGGTAATATATATATATAGAGAAAGAAAGAGAGAGAGAGAGAGAGAGAGAGAGAGAGAGAGAGAGAATAGTTTTTGACCATTTCTTAAAGACGGAAGCCTTGACCTCGGCCAATGTAAAGAAAATGATTTTAAAGTTTGAAAAAGCCATCAACAAGAACCAAGAAATGAGAGTGCGTTATGTGGATCAGCCTGAAAAGTTTATGGAATCCGAAGCAGATCTCGATGAAGAGATTAAAAATCTATTGAGTCTCACAGAAGCACCTCAGCTGTACCCTGAGTTCGTTAAACTGGGTACCGTCACGTCACTCTTGTCACTTTTAAGTCATGAAAATACAGACATTGCCATTGATGCTATTGATCTTATCAACGAATTGATTGATGAAGATGTTGGCACAAGCGAGGAGGACGATGATCTTGAGCGATCAGAAGAAGTGCAAGAGGGTATCAAGCAGTTTGTAGACAGCATGGTAAGGGTGTCGTACCAAAAAGTAGAACATTGCGTTTAACTGTTTCTATTAGTTGGAGAACGAGCTACTACAGTTATTGGTACAGAATTTAGGACGTATGAACGAAGAAGAGGAGTCCGATCGTCAAGGTGTATTTAAAGTCTTGGGTATTTTGGAAAGTATCATTTCATTGGATCCCAAGCATGCCGAGACCATTGCTTTACACACAGAAGTGTTGCCTTGGTTACTGAAGCGAGTACAAAAGAAGGAGTTTGATGCCAACATTGGATACACAAGTGAGATCATTTCCATCTTATTACAAGATAGTAGAGGTACACTTTTTGGCTTTTATAGAGAGACAGTTAATTAACATTTACATCTATAAATGTAGAGATTAGATTGAAAATGGGTGAATTGGATGGTGTGGATATTTTTTTACAGGCCGTCTCGCGCTATAAGCGCAAAGATGCTCCTAGTGAGGATGAATCTGAAATGGTAGAGAACTTTTTCAATGCTCTTACTTCTCTTATAAATGAACCTGAGAATAAGAAACGCTTCTCTGAATCTGAAGGTATCGAGCTCATGGTTATTATGCTAAAGTAAGTTTATTATGCTTCTTTTTGAAAATGGGAGACTGACAGGCTTTTTACTTTTGCTAGAGAGAGAACATTGGCCAGAATTCGTGCAGTAAAAGTACTAAACTATGCACTTGCTGGTTCGGAAGGTAGAGACTTGTGTCTTCGCTTTGTTGATGCCGCAGGATTGAAGTATCTGTTCCCCCTCTTCATGGGAAAGGGAAGCAGAAAGTTAAAGAAGTCGCATCAGAGCTCGTTTAGTGAATCAGAGGATGAAGGTAGGTCCCCTCCTCCAATTACACACAAAACGATACTAAAATACTTTAATAGAACACATTACATGCATTATACTATCACTGCTTCGTAACCTATCACAAAGCGATGTACAAAGAATGAGATTGCTACTCAAGTTTACTGAGGACAATTGCGAAAAGGTAGATCGCCTTGTTGAAATGAAGGAGCAATATGAATCCAAAGACGAAACAATCAAATCAGAGCTTGAAGAAATGAGCAAAACATTGGATGAAGACGAGCTGGAGGAGTACCAGGAGGATGCCTATATTCGACGCTTAAATGCCGGTTTATTTACACTTCAGCGTGTGTGTCTCTTGATAGCATCGCTCAGTGAGGAATCAAAACAGATCCGTAACAAGGCGACGATGCTCTTGGGCAGAAGTGGTAAAGATATGCTGGGTGTATTCAAGATTATAGAGGAGGAGGATTCGCTTATGCTGGACTTTGTCCAATTGAGACGAATTGCAAGAAACGAGGTTGACGGTGAAAAACAAGAAGAACAAAACAAGACAGAAGCGATGGATGAATGAATGAATAATAAACATAAATAAAGACAAGAATAACAAGTCGAGTGTGTTTTTAAATGATAGATCTACTCGTAACCTTATCAGAATAGTTACAATTGCATTTTATCATCACATTTCTTGATCTGGGTTTGGAAATATATACAGAGCTTTTGCTTAATAAAGCGTAGCAACAACTATATCTCTTTCTTTCTGTCTCTCTTGCTTTTATTTTGCTGTTGTCACTATTAATATGCTCGGAAATAACTTGTTTTTACGAATGGGAAGCGATGGCAGAGCCAATGCAAAGTATTTACAGGCTCCATGTTTATAAAGAAAAGAGGTTAATATTATCAAGTTAGACAAGTTGTTGATTTCATTGTGATTCAGCTCAAAGAAGCCAGTGCTCATTTCGAATGTAATGATCAGCCAGCAAGTGCATTAGGAGATGGATTTGAAAAAGCAACGCGACCCTGGGCACTTGTGCTCTGTAAAGATGACCAACACATAAAACACGTACTGAAAGAAAAGGCTATTGCGCTTTTTCAAGGACAACTAGACTCTCAAGATAGAATATGGCTGGACTCGATCCAAATATGGTAACTAGCATCTCTCAAATCACTGTTGGTAACTGACATTTTGTAAAAAGTCGGGTGGATACAGTGCATCACCTAAAGGCCATCATGTGCTCCCTTCATCTGAAACCAACTGGTGTTAAGCCGAATCATATTTTGTCTTGGCTTGAGCAAGAAAAGTATGGTCAGCCTCCTTCCGTGATGGTAATTGTGGATTTGATGGATATGTTATTGGAAGCAAACAACATCACTGATGCATTGCGTTACACCCGTTTAGAGTAAGTGTTCTTTCTTTAGTGATAAGAAATGTGGATATATTTATCATCGCCTGTTTTTTTGAATCAGTTGTATACAAGTAGCCCAGGCACTATCAACGCTCGCTGAAGCCTCCATTTATGAGAACACACATCAAAAAGAGATTTGGGAAAAGCGAATTGGAGTTAAAACTAATCTGAGAACAGATCTTTTAATTACGGATAACAGGTGCTTACCATCAAATATGGATGATTTGGAACATGTCTATCGTGTCATTCAGTATTACATTGAGCGAATAATATAAAAGTAAATAAATGAATGCATTCTCATAACATCAAGTCATTCATGCTGTTATTGTGTATCAGCAGGCGCAGTTTTTATTTTGGTGCGGCTAAAAAAAATAATCAATTCAAGAAAAAAGAGAAAACTCTCCTCTTTTCTCGTGTATTTTTTTTTCTTTACTTTTGACAACAAGTATGGTAAACCTACTCTTCATAACTTTACAATATCTCTTATCAAACACTGACATAGTAATGAAAAACACAATAGGACAGAAGAAACAGTGGCGATTTCGACGATGTCTACCCAGACATTGCTCAATCGATTGTACGATCAGTCAAGATCCCAATCTTGCCCTTCTCCGAAAGACAAAAGTACATAAGACCTGACACCCTTCGAACCTATATTCCTGAGAGCGAGCAATATGATAGCGACGTTGACGAAGAGAAAAACGAGGAGAATAAAAAGCTGTCTGAACCCTTCAAAGGCAAACGTATATTAAAAGTGGTCGATAAGCGTAAGAACGACACAGGAAAAGTGTTTTATGATGTCATGTTTAGGAACGAGAAAGCTACTGAAGAGGTACATACAAAAAACATGTAATAATTAGCATAGATCGACTCACACTCATAAGCATATAGAACGTACCTTGGCAGTTGCTCCATGATCATCCTGACTGGAATATCATTGAAGAGTATGAATATCAACAAGCATTAGCTGAAGATCAAAAGTAATAAATGTACATTGTACGTTGAAAAATAAATCAAAGGCCAATGATTGGTTAAAATGGGGCTTGTTATATAAAGTCACAGGCTTGTTTGCGAAAGCATATCAATATCACTCTTGTTTCTTTTGTATATATTTCTCTCTTCTTTTATATATAAACTTGGTCAAATAAAATGGTAAAATACATGTTTAGTATAATAAGAATCTTTTTAAAATACTAAACGATGAAATAGGATCGTCTTAGTATTAATAGTCAAATTGAACATTGTAAGTATACATTTTGACGATGGTGGGGAGATTTGTTTTTGTTTTTTTTTTAAAAAAATAGAGAAAAAAAAAATTAACATGTACAATAGTGCAATCAAAATATGTTGGAACTGGACACGCTGATACCATCAAACAGTAAGTCTCGTTTTCAACAGGAGTTAAAAAGAAAAGGCAATCTCATCATTGCTTTTAGTGAATGGTTGACAAACATACACAGAGATTCCTTGGCTTCATTTGCCGGACACAACTCACTTCTCTCTTACATGTCAGTTGCAGAAAACGAGTGTAAAGCTAGAGTCAAATACAACTTGATTGAGGTATGGGAACAGTTGTTTTGTTTTATCGCTTTTAGTACTGACATTTATATTGATTATCGTTTAGAAAATGCTCCAACCTTGCGGACCTCCTCCAGAAAGAGAAGAGCAGTAAAAGGAAAAGGGAAGAAATCACTGTATTTGGATAATTTGGGCTGTTTGGACGAATGACATTTTATTTTTTGAATAACAAAACACGACAGATTGCAATAATAATAATAAAAAAAGAACATGCAAAATAAACAATCAATGAAAAACGCCGTATTTCCATGGTTACGCATTCGTTGCATGGTAGCATTGAGGTTACTACCATCAAGTCGTACTTTTTGTGCATTGAAAATAATACATTTATTACTTTGTAAAGATAACAGGCTATACAATCTTTCGCTCAGGTACAAAACTTGCCATGTACTTCAATGATACGCCTTATTAAACACTTGATGGCTGTAAAAATAACAGTCTCAACGCTTTTCCAAACACAAAAAGAAACTAAAAAACCAAACCATTGCCACAAACCCAACAGCTCCACTCTTACCAAATCCAATGCCAAATACAAAACAGATACCATTGATTTTTAAAAACGTGTTTTACTAAAATGAATCAATTTTCTTTAATAAAAAAAAAAAGAGACCCAAGTGTGATGAAGCGAGCCGACAAGACCCACAACACTTCTACAAAGAACCCATTTATTTCTTGCCAGCAGAGGCCTTGGACTTCTTGGTACCACGGAACTTCTTTTGACGGTTCTTCTTTTCCTTGCGCTGCTTGCGGCCACCCTTGGGGGCTTCGGCAAGACCAATGCGGACGAGACGGTGCTTGGGCTCGAACTTCTTCAAGGCCTCAACGGAATCGTAGATCAAAGCAAAACCAGTGGTCTTTCCACCACCAAAGTGGGTCTTGAAACCAAAAACGGAAACAACTTCCTTGTCGGCCTTGTAAAGCTTACCGAGCTTGGCACGGAGTTCGTCCTTGGAGACGTTGGCGAGGCCGGGGTGAATGACATCCACAACCATCTGCTTGCGCTGGAGCAAGCGGTTAGTAAGGAACTTGCGGGTGCGAATGGTGACAGTCGATGCGTCGGCCTAAAAATTTCGTTTTTTATTAGCTATACTCTTTGTAAAAGTTCCAATAGAGAGAAGAGTCAAATATCCATCCGTCACTTCTCTTTTTACTAGTCTCTTGGTGATAGTACGTCCCCAGAGAGAGAGACTCCAAGAAATAAAAAAAAAAGACGACGATACAAAAAAAGAGAGATATCCCTTTCTTTTCAATCCAATATACAACCATCCATATTGTTTAAAGGATGGATGGCATGTTTTCCTCTTCTCTCTTGTGCAATCTAACTATAACATACCATGATGTTCAAGTCAAAAAGAGGGGGAACTTACTGATGGATGCTAAGGGTGTTCATAAGCAGGCCAGCAAAGGATTTGATACAATCCCCGACCGGATGAAAATTCCCCGGACAGTCATGTGATCCGTCAAAAAATCGCCCTCTAAAGAAAATTGATTGTTGGTGTTGTGGATCTAAATAGACCTTATATGATAGATATACATGGATTTGATGAATAAGACATAAATAAATCAAGAAATATATTTAAATTTTAAAAATACTAGTACATGATAGTTTATTGACATTATCATTGTTTTAAATAAAATAAAAAAAAACCATCACACTTTATTCATATTTTTGTCGCAGTTCATTCCATGAAATAAACATCATAAGCTGTAGCCCAAAAGTCATAGATAAAATCTCCTTTATAGACTGAAAACGATCTTTTGATTTTGCGCTGGGCATTTCAACCATGATACCAACGGTGACCATATACATAAATTTACCTATAATAACCGATATGATGGCATCGTCCAATCCTGCAGTCGTTCCAAATAAACCACGAGAATCTTCCCCTCTTGGATTTTCCAATGTTCTTGCTACTTCATATAAAGCAATACCAACAAAAGTACCAATACTGGTACCAATCATTTTAACCAACTGTGTTCTCAAGGCATCTGTGTTGGTATATCCAGCTTTGATAAAGTCGCCAATTTCAACGGAAATCTTGTGGGAAAAGACAGCAATGGTGGTGACTAGACCTGCCGTTGGAGACATATAAAACGAGGCTGCTAGGGCCATGCCATTGGTTAGATCGCGGATAAAGTCGGTCAATATATTGAGGTAGGTGCTTGGACGTTTTTGATCAGCGTGGACAGTGTGTTCGCTTTTCATTGTCACGACTTCAACATCCTTGCTATCGCCTTTTCTCGGCCTTAAATTGTAACGCTTTTTAGGTACCTGGCCAACTTGTTCGGACTGACCATGACTTGGTTCTCCAGAGTAGATCATATATCTGTCTATTGCATAAAACAAGCACCCTCCCAAACAGATACCAACAGCTATCACTGCACTTTGATAATCGGTGTGATCTTTTTTTTGGGCTACAACGACATGTGGTAGTAGATGAAAAATCAGGTCTCCCAACAAACTGCCTAGATTTTTAGTTTTTCAATATTTGTAAATAAAACACACAAGGAACCACACTATTGGTAATGCAGATTACCAACAATTTAACTTACCACCAGCAAAGTTGAAAAGAAGCGATAGAGTGGCGGGTCTCATATATCTAGGAACAAAGTAGAGCAGTGTGTTTGGCAATACCGAAATATAAAATATGGCTAGTAAAGCGTTTGTCATTGCATTTCCCGGGAACACAAATCCAGAAAGACGTTCTGTTTGGATCACCATTTTGTAAAAAAGTGGAAAAAAGAAACAAGTTTATTCACTTCTCGGTCGAATAATGCATATATAAGCCGTGAGAATAGAAAGAAGGAGAACAAATATTTCATGCGGCAAGAACGATTCGCCTTTGGAATCATCCATATGCAAAAAAGATGCTTTGAAACAAGGAGATGTGCCCCAACCACTTGGTGCAGAAAAGATCCTGCTGGATAGCGAAAATGGTTTTGCATGGAATAATTTCTATTTTAAGTAAAAAACAAATGATTTTTTAAAATGTTGTTAAAGTGTCCTTGCCGACTAAATAAACAGGTTTAACAAAAGGAGTGAAAAAAAAAAGTATAATGAATCAGCTTATTTTTTGCCTGGTTTGATAAAAAACAATAACTCAGGCTGGTGCTTGTTCCGTTTTCTACTTTATTCCAACACTGCTTTAATTGATCTGAG
>VCJI01000805.1:0-11386 GCA_024139395.1 Backusella morwellensis | reverse complement strand
CTTTTTTTTTTTTTTTTTTTTTGAAAAATGGAGAAATTATATAACAAGGAGAAAAAGAAAGTGTATATAAAAAAAGATGATTATATCTAGTTATTTTTTACAGAAAGTATTTTAGACATCAGGAGTCCACTTCTTGAGACGAATAGAGTGAATTTTGATGAAGCCATTGGCATCTTCAGGGTTATAACCACCTTGTTCATCCATAGAAGATTCTTGCATATCATAAAGCAAAGCACCAGGACCGCGAGCGACACGACCTTCAATGACGGTGTTACCCTTGTAGAGCTTAACCTTAACATCACCAGTGACGTTAACCTGGGTAAAGTCAATGGACTTTCTCAAGAACTCACATTCGGGAGAGAAGTATTGACCGTTGTAGAGAGCGCGACTGTAAGGGACGGTGATGTTTTGGTCACGGGTGGCACGCAACTGACCATCCAAAGTCAAACCTTCAAGATCCTTGTGGGCAGTACGCAAGATGGTACCACCGGGGGTTTCGTAACAACCGCGAGACTTGACACCAATGAAACGAGATTCGACAATATCGATACGACCAACACCGTTACGACGGGCGACAGTGTTGAGGTAGGTGAAGAGCTCAACGGGCTCGGTGACCTCATGGCCATCGTTGTGGTTGACAACCTTGACAGGAATACCCTTTTCGAATGTGATGGTGATACGTTCAGGAGTGTTGGGGGCATCTTCAGGATCAACGGTAAGCTTCCACATTTCCTTGGGAGGTGTGATATTGGGATCTTCAAGGATACCGGCTTCATAAGAGATATGGAACAAGTTCTCATCGGTGGACCAAGGCTTGGCCTTGGTTTGAGCAACGTGGATACCCTTCTCGGCAGCAAAGTCCAAGAGAGCGCTACGACCAGCGAAACGGTTGAAGAAGACTAATGTAATGAAAGATTAGTTTATTGCTTACAAACGATTTCAACACACACACAACTTACCAGGTAATCTCCAAGGAGCGATAACCTCAATATCAGACTTCAAGGCATAGTAAGCAAGTTCGAAACGAACCTGATCGTTACCCTTACCGGTACAACCGTGGGAGACATACTGACAGCCTTCACGCTCAGCAATCTCGATCTGCTTACGGGCAATGACGGGACGAGCCAAAGAAGTACCCAAAAGATAGACAGATTCGTAGATGGCGTTGGCTTGGATAGCAGGGAAGATTTGTTCCTTGACAAATTCCTCTTTGAGGTCCTACAATAGAAAAAAAAAAAGGTTTAGATTGATTTGATCTCTTTTTTTCTTTCTTTATTTGGCATCCTCCTTTCCCAATAATTTACCTCAACGAAAACCTTGCTGGCACCAACGGCCAAAGCCTTTTCACGAATGGCTTCAAAATCTTCTTCCTGACCAACATCAGCAACATAGGCCATGGTCTCATAACCTTCTTCGATCAACCAAGCCAAGATGACGGATGTATCCAAACCACCAGAATAAGCAAGAAGAACCTTTCCTTTGTCAGCAGCCATTGTTTATTTTTATATGTAATATAAAGTGAAGAAGAAAAAAAAAAAGGGAGAAACATTATCAAAAGTAGATGGTTTATATATTAAAAGTGGGGAAACCCCGACTTTAGCTTGAATTAGGTTTTTTTTTCTCAAAAAATGAAGATGGATGTCATCTTGTCATGCTTTTAAACCAAGCCACCCACTTATAATCTCATGTTTTGTTTTGTGTAACCATCAACACGGCTTGTGGGTGGTGTAAAATAGCATTAAATTTTAATCCATCGGAGCCTTTATTGTTATCGTTTCCATGATAGAGTATGAGTCAAGTTTCCCTTTATGGTATGTTAACAAGTCACAGAGGTCCATCACTCCCCCCCTTTTTTTTAATGAATTCTTTCCGTTTTTTGCAATGGTTCTTGAACTCGACAGAAGTAGATGTAAATAAAGTATCTCTTTTTCTATTATTTAATTGTTTTTGTTGATTTTGATTTTTTTTTTCAATAACTGAAACACTTTTATGCCACTCCCCCTATTTTGTTACTAGCTACATTTAGCTTTGAATACAGGTATATTTGTTATGAAAATGGGAACAAATAGAAGGGCGCGAAAATGATCAAAATAAGGACTTGAATACTACAACTGTAGATGGCTGTATTGATGGAAGGCGTGGTAATTATCAATACAACATGGCCGTTTTTGATTCGTTTCCAAGTCACCTTTGGTTATCATTTGTTCTGTTTCTCGTACCTACTTGTTGTGTTCAAGCTACCTCTATCTATGTTTTTTTTTGTGTACCACAATCGATATTATCATTCCATTTAGACCCGAACAAATCTACTTTTTATCATAAGGTGAGTTCATTAAAGATGGCAAGGGAATTTTATTTGCTAGATCAAGACAGTCCGTAGTGGACTTGGTGTGCTCCAGCTGCATCTTTTGGATTGTACAGCGTAAAAAGAGGCACAGATTATATTTTTTTGTTATTTCAAAGGTCATCACTGGTAGTGCTCGGAAGAGTAGGATAAGGATTCAGGTTTTAAGTAGGAGAAAGAGTTTATATATTTTCATATTTCAATTTATTGGGAAGAATGGCGATATTTACTATTCGGACTGTGTACAGCAGCAGCAGCAAAAGGTGTGTGAAGATGGTGAACTTTCAACTCCGGAAATAAGCTTACCAAGTAGGTTTCTTTGACGTTTTTGAACCATTTAAATCAGGCCAGAACCCAGCTCTTAATTAATCTACCATTTGGGTATCCTTGCTGCTCAGAACTTTAACTACTCTCAAACAAAAGAAGGTGAAACACGTAATCCACAATCAAGTACTTATTGAGAACTAGAAGTTCCATTGCATTTATTTCTATCTAATAAATCATCAGGTTATAAAATAATGCGCGTTAAATACTTTGTTCTTAAAAATTGGGGTGCATGGAGGATTTAAAAAATGTTTTAGTAAAATAAAAGTGGAGTGATGAGTATACTTTTAATGGGATGGGAATAAGTTCAATGAACGCAGGTCCTATAATGCACCTTTCCAGAGGCGAAAGCAGCTGACTTTATAGGCTTTGATGCTATTTTAAGATACACAACATACAAACAGTTGGTGGTGGTGGTGCCATGAAGCTGTGTCTTGTTTAAAAATAACCATAGAAAATCGAAGAAGGAAAAGCAATATTGCTGAGAAAGATCGTATATAGCCCTTCCATCTATCTATATTGCTTTGTATAGAATAATATGGTCAAACATGAATATAAATGTCGCACAGGATGTCAAACGTTAATAGTATTTAAACTTTAACTGTTAACCCATGTTAAATTGAAGAGATCGAGAATTTCGTCTAAAGAGAATCATATTTGAAAGCTTGCTGGAAATAAAAACAGCATGTTTTCATCTGGTTCCTCCTCCGCTTTATCCCTCCAACGATGATGTGCAAGTTTATTGATCTGGTCCCTTTACGATGATCTTTCTATCTCTTTTTTTTTTTGCCTTGAACATTTTAGCTTAAGCCAATAATACGATTACGATTGAACGTTTTGGCTTTAAATATCAATGCTGAATACTTCACTCGGCGGTGCTTAAAAACAGCATTAACGGGTGAATACCATCTTAAGCATCAACATATCGCTTTCAACCATTGTACTTTAGCATTTCGTTCCCAAAAAAAAGGCATTTCATTTATTATAATCTAGCATTACACACAAATATATACTATTACACACACACAAATAATTTAGTAGATTTCATCAAAAGGTCTTGTATCAGCAAAGCAACTATCAAACACACTATTCACAGCTCTCTCTGCTTCCTCCTTGTCTTTACAATTGGGATTCTGCTCCACCGAAATAACCGCTCTTCGCTTAACACATGTTTGGTGCTGTTTTGTAAATGTAAAAAAGCCGCGTTGAACTTCTCTTGTCCACTTGCAGTCGCCACTTAGACTTGCAGCTCGAATCTATTTTAGACATGAGTATCTCCCTCTTCTGTGTATCCCCACACTTACTTCACTGCAAGCTTGATGTCTGAGGTTATTCCAATCGACTTTGAAGCGATGATGATCATACATGTGGATCATTTCATGGACCATGGTATACTCTTGATGTGTTTTTGAGCCCAACCTATTTTGACATAGCAATATACCGTCCACGGGTGAGAAGCCTCCTGCTCTTGTCTCGTCGCAGGGAAGGCACTGGAACTCTTCTCTCTTCATTTCCTTTCCGATTTTCTTTAATTCGTCAATCATGAAGCGAACAGGTGGACCTAAATTACCATGTCAATGCCAATTTTTTTTAAAGGAAAAAAAAAAACAAAATAATTGACACTTTACTGTTCTTGATGAGGTTGTCTTTCCAGGTTTCGCATTGCTTGCATTGGTATTCTCCCAGATCTTTATCCAATTGCGACTTAAATTCCTTCTTTTCTGTTTCTGAAAGGCCAAGCCCGGTGATATATTGAAGGGACTTGGTCCACTTTTCAAATTTCTTCATTTCCTTGGTATCTGTACTCATTGTTAATTTAATCAACCTGTCATGTTGAATTCTTTTTTTTTTGGAGTTGAATTTTGTAAGGGTTCAAGCTGGGGGCGAGGTGACTGACAAAAGAGTTCCAAAAAAGGAAATTTACAAAGACATTGATATGAAAGTTTTAAGAGCTTTATTTTTTCTCAATAAATTTATCCAGGACTTTATTATACATATACACATTATGAAGTCTTGTTTTGCATCTTCTTTTTGTAAATGGCCTCTCTCTTTGTTTCTATATTTTTTGCCTTTTTTGAGACAAAGATATAGGCAACGGCAATAAAGGCGATACCAGCCCAAAAGGTAGGAGTGCTAAGAACACAAATGTTAATCCATATTTTCTTTCTCTTATTATTATTATTATTATTATATTGCTTACAGTAAAGGCTTTGAGGTATCCAGCACTTCAACATTATAAACCATAGCTTTGTGGTCTATATATATATATATATATATTTTTTATAAATGACGGGTTGATTTCATAGTTTGTTCCATTTATATCTTTACCTGTTTCGATTGTCTGACCAGCCTTGACTGTTTACATCATGATAGAGCGTTATTAAATAAAATGCATAAAAAGATAAAAAGTTCAATCCCCCAATTGGCACTTACAAGTGTGAAGGTGAGCAGGTACAATCAAACGACGCAATTCACCCGAGCACATGCCCTGAATACCATCCAAAAAGCCTTTATTGTTCGCAGAATGGTTTAGCATAACGTCAATATGATATTATGAGCCTAGTTACCTAATGCAAAATCATCCTTATTTTCTATGATATGTTGTCAGTTATGTACATATCAGAATGCTGTCATATATTATTTACCAGGTGTTATTTCCACTGTTCTACTTTCAAATGTGTTTTCTGATTCAAACAGCTTGGATTCATAAAAAAGATGAACACGAGATGAACTTGTTACTTTCTTTCTACATTCACTGGGGGATTTCAAAGTGGCTTCATTGTCATTAGTAAAAGAAACACGCTCCATTGAAGATTGTGCATACACTTACTATACTCGAGCTGTGTAGGCTGAGTCAACACAAGTTGGACTAGTAAAAGAAGAACCAAGTGGAAAATGCCACGCATATTTAGTTAGTGTAATAAAAGATAAATGTGCTTTAGCAATATGAGTCGAAAAAAAAAAGAGCTTTTGAAATCATTTTTGACCGGCTTTTCAAAATTCATGAGATCATGTAATTTTTAAAACACCTAGATTACCGAATTTCTGCTTTTATTAAGGTATTGGTGTTATGGACATATCTATGGCATTTCGTTTACGCCATTTCCAAATTAGGGAATGTCTTTCGATTGTGCATTATAATAAGGAAAGCTATGCTCTCCCTAATATGTGTGTAGTGGGATCGCTGGTTTAGGCAAAGCAAAACCTTTTGATTTATTAATGGTTCGAATGTCGTTCCGTATCAGTGTAAAATCTTGATGGACCATTAAATACTGTAACGGTATCAGTGTCATCCAGAATAGGTTGTGGAAGAGGCTTAAAGAAAAAGAAAAAATGATTTATCCGCGCTTTTGTGATTAAAAAAAAAGTTGTCACTTTTAATACGCGAACTGGACACGTCAAAAATTAAAACACGAAAAACAGGCAAAAATTGTCAAAGAAGGTGAACGTGGTAAATGAACTGTCCACCCAAGGGAAAATCTAACTAGTAAAACTATGTGCGGCGAATTGGGTGAGCTTTTCGATCCTTCTCACTTAAGCAAAGTTGATTTCTGCGTTCTTTGGTACTCGTCAAGCAGTTGCTAATTCTCATTTGGTCGAAGGTTTAAACTGGCTGTTAATTTTTGAGTGAATTTTAGCTTTGTCCCTCACATAGATTCATTCGGTGATTTACAGAGAATGTTTCTTTTTTTATATTAAAAGGATTATATAAATGAATAGCTTCATTAATACTATTACACTTGGTACGCTTATGTATACAAGGCTCATCAATATGCAAAGCAAGTGTTTATTATGGTGGGGGGTATTTTCGGATTTTTTTTTCTAAAGTATATAATGCCTTAAATTCTGATTCGCAAGCTTGAGATCCATTAGGATCTGATATCGAAAGTTAAGTTACTGAATAGACAAATATATAGAGCAGGGTTAGAGAACGGCTACCAACATAGTGCTGTCTCTTGTGATCCTCCATTATTTCTGTACCCAAGAAACAAGGATATCAAACTGTTGAGACCATTACCAATAATATATATTCTTGTACCTAAAACATAGTGTCGGAAGAATAGTATACAATGAAATAGTGATGGTGTTATTTATTTAGTCAATGATAATATAATATATATAATAGTGGATATATAGTAGCATTTACAACTGTTATTTTTCTCATGAATAAAAAAAAAGTTAGGCTGAATGAATTTTATCGCATTTTCGAACCCATCGCCTCATGCGCGTTACAGTTTCTTTATGCTGCTCCCTTCCATTATCAACCGGTTCGATTTGAGGACAAGAAATATTCCAATTTGCATCACAGTAAATCCAGCCATTGTCATCAGGTGAGACGGTAATCTATAATCCAAAATGTATATAAATTGTCTTGTTAAAATAAAATAAAATAAAATAAAATACCTCTAAGAGGGGATGAGTACATGATATCGTAGTTGAATAACAAAAAAGAACATACCTATTCCGAGATAATCATCAATCCAAGGTCCAGTTTTATCCAGATTCCATTCCGACTCTTGTTTCCATTCATAACCTTCTGGAGGCGGTATTTCTGTTATGAGTGGCATTTCAACCGTTCCTGTAAAGTTGGACCAAGCGGTTCGATCTCCATCAAGCATCTAGTTTAATTAGTTTTATAAAATACAACCTCATTTTCATCAAACCCAAACCTTGTGTAGATAACCTTCCATGGGAGACCATCTCTGATTTTCATACACAGTTATTTCCTCAAGATCATCCATGTTCTCGAGCCTGTCCTCGAGATTCTCGTACCATTCCTTCACACCCTGCACCTTTCTTTTGCTGGACTGGATGAGATACGGCTTCAATTCACGGACAAGATACTTGGCAGACTGGGTGTTGGCCACAAATACAAGGACGCCTAATATCAGAAAGAGTATGTTTAGGGAAAAGACATGGGTAACAACAAAGAGCAAAAGCGAATAGCCCATGATGAGCTGAAGTATCTTCATGGTCTCGTCTTCCGATGACCAATTGACATGGTCGCTTTTGGAGACGATCCAGTCGTACACATCGCTGTATTCGCCCATGGTATTTTGGATATTTTGGAGGTTTCTGACATATTCTGGCGATTCATCCGAGGCAGGTTGGAATAGATTTGAAATGTTGAATGGAAACATGTAAGTGTGTGCAGTGGTCTTTTTACTAGGGTTTGAGGCGTCACTGCTAGTCGATTTGCTAGGATTTTCAGTGTTTTTAGATGCATCAAGAGGCGATTCTTTCTTTTTCTTTTTGGATTGATTAGATGATGTGTCTTTCTTTGGGTAACCTGCAATGATAATATAAGTGAGAATAGCTTGAGGTGCAAACAGGATGAGTTTTGGATAGAGGCCTATTATTATTGTTATTAAAGGGAATTAGAAACCATACAATAATCGTAATAAAGTGGAATTCCCTACAAACTAAGCAATAGATGATGAGCGCCACAAAAGTATCTACCGGATTCTCCCAGCTTAAAAGCAACAAGAGTTTATTGCGAAAAGCAAACACAGGACCACAACGTGATACAAATCTTGTAAAGTTTTTAGCAGTGAGCTGAGGATTCAAAGCGGGCTGATTGGCCAAATAAGCATTGATTGGGTCCTCTTCGTTTGTGGCCGCCGTAGCCAAAATGGTATGAAGCTTGTCGGAAGAGGCAATAGCGTGAATATAAGCAAACGTTGAGTCTTGTTTTGATTTGCTTACTTGTAAGTCTTTCTCCGCTGTGTTGCTCTGAAGACTTGGCATGGCTTGTTCAAGCTTAACAGAGGCCTCAAGTGGCGGCTGCTGCTGTTGCAACGACCGAAGATAACTCATTGCACGCGAACTTTTGTTGGAATTGTTGTCGTCCAAAAAGCGTGGGGGCACTGCTGAAGGACAGACTGCTGCCGAGGCTTTACATTTGCGATGACACTTGTAATTACATTCTTTTTTTTATTTTTATAATTAGCAAAAAAAAAAAAAGACGAGTTACACCACGACCCTTTCATTTACTTTAACTATATTTGAACTACCTGTGCATTCAAGACCTTGTTTGACAAGACCCCAAAGTAGCTGCTTGCAATTGTCACAATACGTTAAATGACCAAATGACTTTTCCGCAAACAAATGGCTCATTTTGGTGATATATTATGGAGGAAGAAGAAAGGAAGCCTGAAACAGTCATAAAACATTAAACTCCCACTCGACTGTTGAAATGTTGTATTGCGTTGATTTGCAATGGTATTTTTAGCTCGCCAATCACAATAGCCTTGAAAAAACTTTATGCGGTTTTCAAGTTGATTTATTACGACATTCTCCCAATCCAAGTTGGTCTATATGGCCCAATTGGGAAGTGGCGGTCTCATTCTGGTCCAATGATGAGCTGACTCGACATCGTTTCTTATTAACCGTCTTGATCTATTCTGATCGAGTTCGCGTTACACCAATGCTTGAACCTCCCATTCGCTTTTCATGATTGGTTGAATGGCACTGATATGCATTGACCCTCCAGATGATATGTTGGCAGCAAAGAGCCAGCATCATCATCATCATATGACTTGCAAGCTCACGATCACCCGGGCCATCTGGTCTTTTACTTTTGATTGAGGAAGAGCATCTTGTTCCAGTCAAAATACAAGCTAAGCAGAGGATTGCGTCATAATTCACCCTGCATGATGGAGATATAGCCATTATTTTACACAATATGATCTTCGAGATAAATTACTGAAAAGAAGAAATCGAACATTTGAGTTTGAACCAATGAAGATTACGATTATGATCGGCCAGCATTTAAATAGACGGACGCATATCAATTGAAGGCGATGAAGAGGATTTCTTGTGATATACATGTATTATTACATCTATCATATATATATCTGTATATAGACTACTGTTTATTGATGATACTGCTACTAGCAATAATAATAATTCTATTAAAAAGAGCCGCCAAGGAGCTGCTTATTGGTGGTGAGCTTGATCTACCACTGATATTGTCAAAATTGACATTTATAGAAGACAGTGGGGCACCTGATTGGTTAAAATAATCACTAGCACCAGTGCCTTTTATATTAAAACACACACACACACACACAGGCCAATGATAATGGTTTAAAGGAAAGAAAAAGAAAGATATGGAAAGAGGTCCATCTAGCCCTTTACCATTTGAGTCAATGCAAGCATTTTGACGTTAAAAAAAGTTAGTTTAGTCTTGGCAGATGAAAACAACCACAACAAAAAAGATGTACATATGTATAAAAGAAAAAAAAAAAAAAATTCAAACTCACTCGACGGATTGCGCCTTGTACGCTGCTATAAATTCGACTTTTTCGATTTTCTTGTTGTTCAGCAATGGAAAACAACTGGATTACGATTTACGACAACTCATCGTCGGCCAACATTGTCTATGCGTCAGACAGCATAACCGATCATACAGGCTGGGAGCCTGATGAAGTGATTGGTAAAAACGGCTACGACTTTTTCCATCCTGGGGATCATGCAAGCCTTCACAAGGTACACATTGCCAATGTGATGAATGAAAAGATGTCCTCCATGGTGTCGTATAGATTACTGTGCAAAGATGGGAGCTACATTGCCGTGGAGACCGTCATTCACTACTGCCATGACGTTCTCATGGCAACAAACTTTCTTTTTGACGAAAACTCTGAGGACCACAAAATGCGTGCCAATTCGGTCGATGAAGTGTTTGCCTGCCTTCCAGACGGCTCGCTGCAATTGATTGGAGCATGGAATGACCAGCAAGAGAAAATGCAGCGATCCCTGACGGTGCGATACGACTGGGTGGGCAACCGGGTAGCGCATTCACAGGAATTAAGGTTCTGCCTCATTCTCAACAGATTCACGGATGCCCTGACGCTCGTCTATATTTCAAAACTCGCCAAACAGCTCGTGGGACTGGACCCCGAAAACGACGTTGGCCGTTCTATTTTTGAATTCGTGGGTGAACGGGATTTAGCGACGTTGCAGCGACAGTTTGATATGGCAAAGGAGTTTGATATGGTCGTTCGACTACGGTTTGACTGGATCATAAACAAGGACAAAGGTTTATCAGAACCCGTCGAGGCCATCACAAGCAGCACGGACGACGGTCTTGTTGTAGTGCTACGATTATCGCCCAGGTTGTTTGTAAACGATGATCACTTGACGCAGGTCCGGACATGATTAGATATTTTTACGCATTTCTCCCCCTTTTATTATACATTTTCCAAGTGTTGTATTCACTCTCTTTTTTTTTTTGCCTTTTTTTTTCCCCTTTTTTTGGAACTACATATTGATAATGGGTACTACTGCTAATAATAAAGTTCAATGAATATATAAAAAGAGTTTATATGATCCTTAAACTATTTTTATTAAAAGTGGGGATGTGCATTTTTGCCAGTTTAGTTGTGCCTTCTAGAACAATTCTTTGCTCGATTATATGGCTTGGAGCGAGCTTGCTGATATAAAGTTTGTTCTATCCTTACTACTCGTTTTCCATTCTTCCCCTATCATCATCTCATATAATATGTATATATCAAGTATCATTGTTTGCTTTATGTCTTGTTGCCTTACTTATTTATGACTTGATTATACAAGATAGCCATATTATCATTACCAGTCAATTGTTTACGAGTGTAAGACTATTATAAAATCAAAGCATCTGCTCAATTCGACATATATATATATATATATATATATATTTGCATTAGAATTCGCTTAATAACTGAAAATGAATTGCAG
>VCJI01000804.1:4551-15709 GCA_024139395.1 Backusella morwellensis | reverse complement strand
TTTTTTTTTTTTTTTTTTTTTTTAAAAAAACTTTTTATCAAAAATGAGTACCACTCCCACCTCAGGAAGACCTAGACGTCTTTCAATGCCCAAGTTGACACGTCGCTTAACCGATGTTGTGATCCACGTCGATAAGGAACAAGATGTTGAGCCCGTCACACCCACCAGTGTGCCTTCACGCGCATCAAAGCATAAAAAACTGGATACCGAAGAGCTCAAGGAATGGCGTAAATACATTGATCACAGTCAAGTGACACCGGAAACCGTCAAGAAGAGCGTGGTGCATCATTCCATTGCTACGCTTTGCCGAGGTCCCTATAATCTAGACAATCTTTCTCTTTATTTGGCAACCGCTCATTCGGTACGCGACCGTCTCTTGGAAGATTGGAATGCAACCCAGGAAAAGCTTCACGCAGAGAACCCCAAGCGATGCTACTACCTCTCCATGGAGTTTTTGATTGGTCGCGCATTGGATAATGCACTTCACTGTCTCAAGGTAAAGGATGCTTACAAGGATGGTGTGAAGGATCTGGGTTTCAATCTGGAGGATCTCTTGCAAGAGGAGCATGATGCAGCACTCGGAAACGGCGGCCTGGGTCGTCTTGCCGCCTGCTACATGGATGCGGCTGCCACCCTAGATTACCCCACCTGGGGCTATGGTCTCCGCTATCAGTACGGTATCTTTAAGCAAATCATCAACAAGGAAGGATACCAGACCGAGATGCCAGATTATTGGTTGAATTTTAACAATCCTTGGGAGTTCCCACGTACCGACATTCGCTATGACGTTCAATTCTACGGTTACGTGGCAACAAAAGTGAATGACAAGGGTGAGTCACGTATGTCGTGGGAAGGAGGTGAACGGGTACAGGCAATGGCCTACGATGTCCCTATCCCTGGTTTTGACACAAAGGGTTGTGGCAACATTCGTCTCTGGTCCTCCAAACCACTCAACTCGTTTGATTTTGCCTCTTTCAATGATGGTGATTATGATCGCTCTGTCTCTGAACAAAAGAATGCTGAAAACTTGACCTCTGTGTTGTACCCCAACGATAACCATCTTGTTGGTAAGGAGCTTCGTCTGAAGCAGGAATACTTCTTTGTGAGCGCCTCCCTCCAAGACATCATCCATCGCTTCAAGCGTCAAAAGTGTGCATGGAAGGATTTCCCAGACAAGGTTGCCGTCCAGTTGAACGATACCCATCCCACATTGGCCATCCCCGAATTGCAGCGCATCCTGCTCGATACTGAGGGTCTTGACTGGGACGATGCCTGGGATATTGTTACCCGCGTGTTTGCATTTACAAATCACACTGTTCTCCCCGAGGCCCTTGAATGCTGGTCTGTGCCCATGATGGAAAAGATTCTCCCTCGTCACATGCAGATTGTCTACGATATCAACCTCTTCTTCCTCCAAAAGGTTGAAAAGGTGCACCAGGGTGATCGTGAGCTTTTGAAACGCGTCTCCATCATCGAAGAGAGCAGTCCCCAACAGGTGCGCATGGCCTACCTTGCTGTTGTTGGCTCCCATACCGTCAATGGTGTTGCTGCCTTGCATTCTGAATTGGTCAAGTCACAGCTCTTCCCCGACTTTATCCGTTACTATGGACCTGAGAAGTTTATCAACATCACTAATGGTATCACACCCCGCCGTTGGTTGTTCCAGGCAAATCCTGATCTCAGGTAAAAGAGAGAGAAAAAAATGGCTATATATGTTGATTAGGGATTGGGGAGAACAAGGTGATACTGACGCGTTTTTATGTATTTATTAGAGATCTTATTACCGAAACGCTGGGTTCCACAAACTGGGTAACACACCTCGACGATTTGAAGGGATTGGCAAAGCATGCTGACGACAGTGCATTCCAAGAGAAATGGATGGATGTCAAGTTCAAAAACAAGTTGCGTCTTGCCAAATGGATCAAGCAAAACCTCGACATTGAAGTCAACCCCCACGCGCTCTTTGATATCCAGGTCAAGCGTATCCACGAGTACAAGCGCCAGTTCATGAACATCTTGGGTGTCATCTACCGCTACAAGAACATCAAGCTCTTGTCACCCGAAGAGAGAGAGCAGCTTGTTCCCCGTGTGTGCATCTTTGGTGGTAAGGCCGCGCCCGGTTACTACGTTGCCAAGATGGTTATCAAGTTGATCACCCAGGTCGCCGAGGTTGTCAACAATGACGAGTCGATTGAGGATCTCCTCAAGGTGGTGTATATTCCCGACTACAATGTTTCTCGTGCAGAAATCATCATACCCGCTTCCGATATTTCCCAGCATATCTCTACCGCCGGTACCGAGGCCTCTGGTACCTCCAACATGAAGTTTGTCTTGAACGGTGGTCTTATCCTTGGTACCGTCGATGGTGCCAACATTGAAATCCGCGACGAGATTGGCTCCGACAACATCTTCATGTTTGGCACCACTGCCGAAAAGGTTGCTGATATCCGTCATCAGCAGAAATACCATGGTGTCCTGATTGACCCCAACCTCCAAGTCGTCATCAACTCGATCCAGGCCGGTGAATTTGGTGGACCCGAGACCGCCTCTGTGTTTGGCCCATTGATCAACACATTGACCTACGGTGGCGATTACTATCTCATCTCGGCCGACTTTGAGATGTACTTGGATGCCCACGATCACACCGATGCCGTCTTTAAGGACAAGGCTGCCTGGGCCAGAAAGTCCATTATGTGCACTGCAGGCATGGGCTTCTTCTCCGCTGATCGTGCTACCCGTGAATATGCTGATAAGATTTGGCATTTGAAGCCATTCCATATTAAAAACTAAAAAAAAACAAACATAACATCTATTTTCTTTTTTTATGTAACAAAATAAAATTTATATATATATTCAACATCTTTTTTTTTATGTGATTTTTTTTATTGTGTTTTGTGTGTGTATAATGATAGTCGTCCTATTTTAAGCACCAGTAGTATCCATTGCCTCGAATGCAACAGCAGCAGCAGGCTCAGTATCCTCATCCTCTCTCTCGATAGGATCAGTGGCGCCTGCATGACTGCCACCGTTTCCTGAGGGACGTGTTCTACCAGTCTCCTCACCAAGCAAATCCAAGTATCTCTGTAATGCCTCGCCTTCAATGATCTCAAAGGGCTGGTCCTCGCCGACAATGCCAAGAGATGTGTTGTGAATGTTTAACTCCTTATCCTGCTGTAATGTGTCACGGAGTGCCTGGAGACCGTGACGCACCAATTCCTCCAAAGAGGCTTCGGCAAATGATTCATAGTACTTCTCAAGATATGTCTTGGCCGACTGCGATCTTGCACCAATCGACATGGCAAAGTATTCAAAACTGGTGCCAGAGGGTGAGCATTCAAAAAGATGAGGGCCGGTCTCGTCTTGGCCAATCACCAAGAGACCAACACCGTAAGGTCTGCGTCCATATTGCTGTGTATTCACTTGTGCCTCTATTATGATGATGATGATTAAAATGTTAGTGATCTATCACACATATCCAACATCTCTATAACACTTTACTGTCGGCAATGGCATTCACAATTCTCTGGACTGGTAAGGGTCTATCGTACAACATTTTTGATTTCATGGCTTCTGAACGCATAAAGTTACTTGAGATGGTTTTTAGTACATTTCTACTCTTAGAGTTCCACTTTTAACGCTTCCTTACCTCAATACACGAGCATCAGAGGTCAAACCTGCAATGCCAATACCCATGTGATCATCGATTTTAATCAACTTCTTTTGGTATGAGGCAAGTTCACCCGAAGAGCGCTAACAATAAAAAGTGTATTAGTTGGACCATATAGACATGTGAATACATGCTTTTGGTTTTACCTTGAGGCCTAATAAGATGGCATGTTTGCTGCTTCTAAGACCAATAGCAGCAGAACCTTGCTTTACGGCCTCAACAGCATATTCAACTTGATGAATACGTCCCTGGGGTGACCAGGTGGACACGTCATTATCGTACTGATTACGGAACTACAACAAAATAAAAAAGGGCGTTTAGGAGGCTGTTCAAGTCGAACTTGAATTTTAAAATGCTTTTACCATTTATTATAACTATGAATAAGGAACAAAGAAGAGTGGAAAATAAGTCCTGCAACAACAGAAAAAGAAGAGAGAACGCGCGGCCACACAAAAAAAAAAAAGAAAAGTGACGACAAAAACACACACCTGAGTTTGAATACTTTATCTGCAAAATAGGATTTCCATCATGTTTGACATGAAAAGATATGCCATTTCAATAAAGACAGATATATAACAATAAAATGGACACATAATTGCAATATAGTCAATGTTGTATGCTAATGCCAAATTCCTTTTTATTTCTCAAGATTCAATGTTAAACGAGAACTTTCTGTCCACGCCCTCAAAGCATGTTATGGGCTCTCTATTCTTCTTATACCAGTCTCTTTCTACAAAGGTGACTCGGCCTTCATAATCCACCAATACAACTGTGCTTGTTCTTGTGGCATAGTACGCTCCATTGGAAAAGTCAAATAAAGGCACACAGATGCGCTCTTTAAGGTCCGCAAAGATTTGTTTTAAGCTAGTTACATCAGTCATTTCTTCGGTTATTCTGGTTGATTGGAAAGAATGTGAGTTTAAATGCAATCATACTTTATCACCTTTTTTTTTACCTTAGTAAACCAAACAAGTCTTCAATCAAGGTCTCTTCGTCCACTTGTCTGTCCTTGGCAACAAGGTCTTTAAAGATGTCTTTTCCCTTTTCTACCTTTACCCAAGGATCGCCGAGTGTAGAATTGGATAAACCTTGATGTATAATAATAATTATAATTATGTTGGATGAACGCCCTTTTAATTATATATAATATTTACTACTTTACCATAATATTCACCGGGTTTTAACAAGATGGTCTCACTACCTTCTCTGTTGCTATAGTAACCTACTTTTATTTCCTCTTTTGGGTCAAGAGAGGCACAGATAATATTAAACCCACCGAAATCTGAGCCATGCTGACTAAGACGATGCAGGTAATCCAAAGGCCCTGTTGCTTCCCATAGATAATCTCTCACTACAACACCTCTTGATCGATTCCCCTTAAAGTTTTGCTCTCGATAGTTAGTCAATGCCGAAAATTTTCCTTGACGGGTGATACCAAGCCAGGTCCCTTGTTTAGCGTCTGGAGGAATGTCGGGATCCAGATCCATGCCAGCCAAGACATTTGAATGAGGTGCATTCCAGAAATCAGCTTTGGCGGTGTCTCGATCCAGGAATTCATCTCGGTTTCCTGCAAATATACTTGAGGAATGTGAGTCTCTTTGTTTCTGTTACAAGAAACTGAACTTACAATCGATATTTGGGATGGTTTTCAGTTGTCCAAAATAGGATACACATTCTTTTGTTTATTTTAAATTAGTAATAAGAAAAGCGATAATAAAAAAGCATCTGACAAACAGTCGTCCAGTTGTTCTTCCCTTATGGATTACAAACTCAGAATCTTTTTTATTGGATTAAAAAAAATGCAATGCGATAATAATAAAAGCCCATCAGAATGTATATACCGTCGAGGTCAACAGAGTCACTTTATCTATCTTATATGTAGCAGCGATCTGATAGCTCAAATATAATTCCATTCTCTATCCACTCAATGCCCGTTTACTAAAAGAGGAAAAAACAGACTAACCTTTTATATATATTAACAGTTCTCTTCCAACAAATGTCATGCACTAAAGTGAGTTCTTTCAATGATAAACAAAGTGAATTATTTTACAATTAAAAGGCTTTTTATTATATCTGGATAATTTAAAAATTGCCACAGATGGTCAATTCACGCATTTGCTGCAACACATCATCCACACGACTATCGGCAGTTTCACTATCGGGTGGGAAATAATGCCTCAAACTCTCCAATTGCTCATAACTTGTTTGACTAAATCTCAATTGCGATTTGACCAGTGCCTCAAACGAAGGATCGATATAGGGTACTCTCAATTCAATTACCTTGGGTAAATCATTGATGATGATTGTATTTAGACTTTCATACATTTCGCGTGCTAAATTCGCCTCTTGTTCGGCCTATTAAATTATAAGTTTCTGATTATTTTTGTTTTTTTTTTTGAAACAAACTTACCCTTGGCAAACGTTGGGGATCTTCTGAAGGTCTATCTACCAACTTTCTCACCTTGGCTTTTTGTGAATCGTAATCCAAGAGTTTCTTTTGACGACGTTTGATGGCTTCGTTTATTTCAGGAAAATAAGAACAGAATCTACCAAGTGGTTCCAATACGGTGGTACGATAAGCAGTATCCTACATCATGTTAATTTCAATTTCTTTGTCTCTCTATCTCTCTTCTTACCAAGTTCGATCTTGCTTCTTCATCCAACTTTTCAATGACTCGTTTGTATTCTATACCAGCGGCACCCATGGGTGCCGATTCGTCATAAAAGCCTTCCATGGTCTGTGCAATACGTACTTGGGCTGTTGTCATTGCTTTTTTTTTTAAAAAAGAAAAAAAATAATTTTAATATCAACAACCTCCTCCCAAAAAAAGTCTCCTTACCTCGCATAGAATCTAAATATCCCTTGGATTCTTTAGCAAGTTTCTCTGACTTCTTTTCAAGACTTTTTTTTAAAAAAAAAAAAGATGTAAGTATAACTATCTTGGTGTAATCTTTATCTTACTTTTTAAAACGCTCAAGTTCTTCCTCAAATTCATTATCGTATGTACGGTCAGAACCACCCGTTCTTTGTTTAATCTAAATTTTTGATATAAATAACAATGTCAAAACAAGTTGCACAAAAGAACGTTACACTTTGACCGGCTCTGTTCAAATTCTTTTTGAAGCCTGAACTAAATATCCCAATTAATACATTGATGTGTGAGATAAGAGATGAATATACTTACAGAAAACTCATACTTGTTAATAATATAAAGAAATAATGGAAAAAAATGAAGAGGAAATATAAAAGAGAGATAGAGAAAGAAAAAGAGAGAAAAGGAAATATTGGTTGAAACCCCGTGGAAATCGATTTTTTGTGTGTGACGTGGCTGGACATGTTCCATTTTACTCCTTGGCATGAAAATAGTAAAATTGTCTTTAGAGCAATTGCTTGGCCCCTCCAAGTTGTACCTTTTATCATGTATTTGTAGTGATCCATTTCCTCCAAAAAATATAAGATTGAGCTCAATTGTGCTTGGTTACTGTTTTGATACTTGATGTATATATATTTTTTTTTCTTTAATTATAAGGAGAAAAACTGCATGACACTTCATCTCTTTTTCGGTTTATGCATAAAGAGCTACATATGTTTAAAAGAAAAAAGCCTTCATTAAATGTGAAAAAAGTTTTGATCTCTTGTTCAAAAATTATAACCAAAGCGATATTAAAAAATTAAAATCTATCAAGTGTGCCAAGTCAAGACAACAATGGCTAATACATTACGTAAGCAACGCACTCCAGTTTTTATTTGGTTTTGGCCTTGAAATGGAATGTATATCATGTATTGTAGATCTCTTCCTTTCAATTTTATTTATTTATACTCTGTTTATACCTTTCGTCCTTTTGATTTGTTTATTGGGTTGAATATTATTAGTCACTGTAGTTGTCAACTGGTGTTGTCTAAACTTGACTTTAGTGAAGAAAAAAAAATCAGTAAAGGAAATCATAAAATTATCGAACAGCACACTCTCTCTATATCTCCTTATCGTATTTAATAGTGGAATCTCATTCAAAATGTTAAAAGATGCAACACAGACAATGACAAACGATGCATATATCACTCAATTCCTCATGGTAAGAAAAAAGGCTCAAGTCTGTTCCTAAAATAAGGTTTACCCACTTTTAAAATGCCAAACCTAATTATATCCCCTTTTTTTTTATTCGTCAGAGTTGGAACCATTGTAGAAACGTCCGAACCAAGAAAGCGATATGGCTGTATCATAAGCAATGCAACAAGCAGATCCAATGTTATTATAGATTAATAAAGTAACCAAACACAGTGGCTGTTCTTTATTGTAATTAAGTTATCCAACAATAAGATTTTACTTTTTGAAATGCAAATATTGTTAATAAATTGACGGAAAGAGAAGTTGGGTTTCTTTCCAAAAACGGGCCACCACTTTGTTTTTTGTCAATCACTAGCTGACAGAGCCCAAAGTGATTAACGAATGCATGTATAGGGACATGTTATTACGTCTGGTAGGTATAAAATACACTGCTTTTAGCCGCATAAGTTCATAGCAAGTAAAATATGGTTCATACCAAAAAGAGAAGCTACTCTTATCATCATTACAAATAAATAAATAAAATATTTTACAAAAAAGAATCAATTAAAATAGAGGAGGGAGGGCAAAGGTGTGCGCCAAGTCTTTAAACCCAAAGAATGTCAGATTTGCGGACAAGCATGGACAATAAAAGTATAGAACTGGTATTTTATTTATCCGGCAATATTTGTTTACACATTGAGCTTGTGACAGATCAAAGCCCTTTCTTTTTCCCAGGATGCATTTTCAAAAAAGAGGTTGCATATAACAGTTGGGCTTCATCATCAATGTTTCGAGATTCTGTTTTCGTTTTTGAAATAAAAGCCAAAAAAAAAACACTACATGCTCACCTTGATTCATTTTTTTTTTTTTAAGAAAAAGGGATGATGAATACGATGAGTAAGTGGTACTGTTTGTTGTTATTCTGTTCGTGCTTAGCCTAACGTCCATCGAGCGTTTGACGTATATAAAAAAAGGGTTGTTAGAAAAAACCTGTTTTCTCATCTCTTTATCATGCTTAAACTACTACTATGTGCTTTGATTTCCGCAACAGTCGCCGCTGAAACACTTTGTCGCGAATGTAGAGACAACAGTGTGACATTTACCTTCAACTCTCCAAGAGGTTGCTTCTCTGCCCATGTTGAGAGCTGTGCGTGCGATAGTCTTCAAAAGGTGAGGTCTCTAGAAGATAACTCTGTGGTGTTTGAAGACCTAGGTGATGCATCGTTTGTTATGAATACGCGTACATGGGCACGGAAATGCGAACAGTGGTCGAAAGAAACACCTTGTTGTACTTTTTGAAAAAAAAAAGCCCCATTCAGCTAATTTGGAACAAAAAGAAGCCCTCTTAATACATTTATGGATTGCTTGAAAAAAAAAAAAAAGAAAAGCTTAGATGATGATATTTAGTATAAATAGTGCAATATTTTTTTTAATAAAAAAGGACCTTTCAAGATATATACAACACATTTAATTATAACACTTAAATCATGCTTTCATCATCAAAACACAGTCTTCTTTTCATTATTACACTTTTAACCCTCTTCCAATTCACATTTGCAGTTGAAACCCTGTGTCGTACCTGCGGTGGAGACGGCGTCTACTATACCTTTGACTCCCTCGATGGTCATTTCGAGGCTTACTCTAGAGGTGCCCCCTGTATGCGCAGAACAATGGCACGATCCGTGGATGGAGCCGTTTTCCAGGACCAAGGACATCACGTATTTACGGTCTCTGGTCGAGGCTGGGTGAGACGATGCACACTTGAGAACCCCAACCAACCTTGTTGTACATCCCTTTAATAAGGGGAACAAAATAAAGTTTTATGCAAATCATTTTTATTATTTATACAATATTTATTGACATTTTGTTTCAATAATGGAAGGACCTATTTCCTCATATTCCTTCTTTGAGATCCACACTTGGTGGAATGTGCTTGATGAGGCCAGGATGGATCCACCCAACCAACTGCTGTTCTTGCGCTCGGTTTGATTACCTGCAGCATGAACCTTTACTTTACTCTACAAGATAGAGAATGAGTATATAAACATTAATAAACTTTTCCATCTCCAATACTTACACCAGGCACCATCATGGGTAAATCATTACTTAGTCTTTCAGAGAAACCAGGATAGAGTGTATTGCCACCGGTAACAATGACATTATTAAATAACAGGGGTCGTAAGTCAATATCGCATGCATTGATGCTGTTGAGCACCAATTGGGATACACCCACTGTGTGTTGGAGTTGCTGTGGCGAGAGACCCAGCGAAGGGATCTTTTGTGTTTCGCTTCCGGGTGCAACGGGAGGCATGCGAATGTAATGAGGATTGAATATGATTTCAGGCACTCGGTAGCGTTCAGCACCAAACAAGTTGTTGTATCCGTCAGGGAATTCGAATGGTTTTTGAGGTCTCTGTGACATCATGCTATAACAAGTCAGCGCTTTACTCTTATGATCAAATCCTAATGCTTACTGTTCATCATAGGGAATCTCAGATACTTGGGAAACAGATTCTTTATATTCATGAATGACTCTCTAATAAAAAAACATCAATACATGCTCTCCTATTCGTATATCCTCCAACTTACAGAGATCTGATAATTATCAAAGCTTGTTGTTGTATCCGGTCTATTGCGTAATTGAAGCTGGGGCAATTGGCCAGGACTCACTGGCTTCTTGCTGGCAATTTTATACAACGGTGTCACATCAACTTGGAGCTGGTTCTTGAGATATTCTCTGATTTGCTGGCTCAACAGGTTACCACCAATGGACTGATGCAGGATGCCCTTCTTTAATACATAGCCATCATACACAGGCACTGCGCTGGTGACATCACCGCCTGAATTCAATACAAGTGCAGTGGCTCTACCCACAGAGAACCTATCAAATAGAAAATGAATACATTTGTTTCGTAACTCGTATATCTGTTGTATTGCTTACGCTGTCATGACAGCATCCTTGGCAACATAAAACGCAGGCGATTCAAACTTTTCAAACGCCAATTCCATCAATTTTTCGCGATTCTCTGTTGAATTCCATGCTGGTTCTGTGCACAGCAAGGGATGCTCTGAGGCATCGACACGCAGCAATTCGGAAAAGGCAGCCTGCCAGATCTTTTCGACGGCATCCCAATCTTTAACAAGTCCATTTTCCATTGGGTTTCTAATGTCCATGTTTTTTCTCCACGTGTTGATCTTGGCATCGCCAATGAAGTAGTCGTTGTCGCGATGGCCGTAAGAGGTGGGGAGGGTTACTTTGGGTGCATCTTCGCCTGCGAAACCAACACGTGTGGATGTGGAGCCCATATCCAACACAAGCGCGTTGACATCATCTAAGAGTGTGTGTCAGAAAAGCCTTTTTTTTTGTTGTTGTGTTTTTATTTTACCACCACCGTAAGTCACCATATTTTATTATGGAATATATGAAAACCTATTTTTTATCAGC
>VCJI01000803.1:7446-18950 GCA_024139395.1 Backusella morwellensis | reverse complement strand
TTAATTAAAAAAAAAAAAAAAAAACTTTGAAAAAGAATAGAATGTAACTTTAATAGTAGTAAAATAGATAACAAAGGTACACATAAATAAGAAGGAAAAGGGAAGTAAACTTTTTCTTTTTCTTTTTCTTTTCTTTTCTTTTCTTTTTGAAATCATAGATTATGTTTTGGTATACTTTTTTAGGATATTTTGAAGTGGTGAAATATAAATTAAAAAGACGTTTTACGATACTAACAAAGCATATTGGTTAGCGAGTTGCTTTGTTATGAGTAATCTAAAAGTAACTTACTTTAACTGCAATCAGGGCACCAACTCGTTTCGAAATAAATTCTGTGGACTAGGCAGTAGTTTTTACAGCGGCTGTAACACGGCTGCTTGACCGTTTCAATAAAAGAAGCTGCTTTTTCATAGATTTTTTCCATTGACATCATATTGTAATATTGTGTTTATTGTTATTTAAGACTATTTTTAAGCTAATAAACAAACAAATAGATAAATAAATAAATATATAATATTAAAGAATATAATATATTGGAAAGAAAAGAAGGAAAAAAAAAGAAAAAAGAAAAAGCAGTTTATAAACACATGTACCGAATAAATCATGCCGAGCCTCCACTCTCAGCTTATCGAATTTTAGAAAATTCCGCCCACTTTTTTGGAAAAAAAAAATCTGTGCACTTGTGCAAGATGAAAAATTCCCGAGATCATTATCTGCAAAAATGCTCTGTTTAAGGACGCTGAATACCAGATGTGCTAAATATATTGACAATGAAATCATCACTATTCATTGCATGTTTTATCAAAAGAATGCGACCAAGCATCAGCAAGTCTTTTTGTACACGAGCAGGGTCACTATTTCCATGCCAGAATGGATTTCGTAGACTAAAGCCGCAGACCAACTCCTTCCCATACACATACACTCACTTAGAGAAAAAAAAACACACAAACTTTAATCTTCTTTTCTGCCTGGTGGTATAACTAGTGCTTTAATCATTTTTGAAAAAGAAATTACATGTATATAGTATTAGTGAGAGTCGTTTACTTTTTGTTCACGGTCATAAACCCATTCAAGCTCCACAACATCTCTCCAAAGGGCTGATTCTTTTCCAAACACGACCTCGACGGTGTCCTTTGCCAAGTCCAACCACGTTCTGGTGCCAATCGCATAAATACGCTCGAGTTTTTTATCATCACCAATAAGTTCCATCTGTATCATGGAATTCCATCCGGCCCTTGCAAGAACAAGAGTATGATGCGCCAACTTGGGGTGAAGCGGAGGATAGAGTAATCGATAGGCAACAAACAGATAGAGGGAGCATCTCGAAGCCTCAACCCAGTTGTTTTGTGCAATTCTTTCCAACAGCACCTGTTCGGCTGCCTTGATGCATGTTGTGGTGAATGCAGGCACTTTGGGCACCTTTAGAAGCATGGCCATCACATCCGGAATGCGATCCAAAAGAGCAGCACGATCCTCTGTCACGCTTACCTTATAATGCACGGGCTCCTTTTGATCGGTAGTTACATGAAAGATGTCTGGTGTTGCCAAGCGGCCCACAAAATGGGTAAACTCTGGCGGTGCTAGCAGCTCGATGGACGACCAATCGTCCTCTTCTCTTATCTCTGCCTGTTTTACCATTTCCAGCACGCTCCATGACTTGATATGTTGACTTATTAACTCTATACAATCCTGCTTTGTCAATCCAAGCTCATTTTCACCTTTCTCTAGTACTGCATCGACGGTTTGTAATTTCCCACTACAGCGCATGCAATCGCATTCGTAATCAGGACCAAACCGCTTCCTTAATTCATTCAATCGCTCTTGCTTAGTCGCTGTCAAGTCCACATAGCTGATTGTGATGGGATCCCCGGGCGAAATATCCTCTAATGCAATGATATGCTGTACACCCTTGATGTAGATTGCGGCCGAGTTGGGACGGCATGAATGGCGAATGTAAAGTGATGTGATTGGATAAACGCCCACTGCAAACTGCTCAAAGTGATGCTCGGCCTCGACAATAAGAAACCAGCTCATCTTGATGCGTGCCCAGAGTACAGAAAGCTCTTGTTCAGTGATATCACAATCGAATGGCTCCAGAAATGCTGCCACAGCATGGCTAGGGTTTTCATCGATTTCCGGGCCATGTTTGGTATTTTGACTATTGCTACTGCTCGCTGTTGCTGTTGTTGTCGTTGTCATGGAAACTGTGTCGTCTTTTTTCGGGGAATGAGCAGCTAATGGTGCGTGTGACTCGAGACATTCGATGGAAAATGGCATGTGTGGTAGTAGCGAGTGCAAGTGTTGGATATTAAGGCGTTTATGGATATGAAGAGTAAGCGCCGTTCTCTCGAGGAGCCATCGATTTGCATCGACAGTTTTGTAGATATCGGTTGCTTGAGGTTCACATAGGATGCGATGGAAATGAAGCCATGCATTTTGAAAGCACTCATTGCTGCAAAAATAGGCTGAACGGCAGCGTGAACAGCATTGGAGCTGTGCTTTTCCGAGACAGTAATTACAACGCTGATGGCGTTTCGAGGGAAGTGGCACCTGTGCTAACGGTCGCTGCACGAGGATTGTTGTTCCTGAACTGATACGTTCAGAAGCTACGAACTTTTCATTTTCGACTTGGAATACGTGTCCTTTTAAAAAAGACTCCATTATAAATAAACAAATAATAAAAATATTTTTAGTCAAACAGTAAGAAAAAAAAATGACGGCTTTGGCTTCAGCCATTACAAATCTCAAATCTTGAATTTGTGTGAAATACACTATCCAGCTCTGAGGCTTTTAGTCTCCGCAATACAGATCAAATTAGACCAGAATGATCATTGATTGATAGCAAATGAAAGCAACTCTTACATATATAATCAAACGCGTATACTACGTTATTGCCATACACAATAGAGTCCATTCTACATGACAAGATGTAATATTTAGGAAAGCAATGGCTTGGTTGTTCTATATCACGACCTACCCAATAGGCAATAAGCACCATGAAGAATCAAATAAAGAAAGATATAGTGTTTCTTCTTATTGCTCAGATTCCTTCCTTTACAAGGCATATAACATCAGCCACTTTCACCCTGAATATATAAAATCACCTTTGGCCAAAGTAAGCAGGTCGAGCTGCTCGTAATTCCAGCAACAATTTACCGAAAAAGTAAATGAACGATTCAGTGACTGCTAATTTTTGAGTGAGCATTTGATGCGTCGCTGGATTGTGTAGTGCTAATATCCAGCTGTTGTGAAATTAGCAATCCTTCTCTTTTCTTACTGACAGAACATGGACACTCTCACTCTCCGCGGAACACTCGAAGGTGTGTAGATTAATCAACGTAAAATATGAGGTTCACATGGATTGTAATGGACGGATGGATGAATAGATAGATGGATGGATAGAAATGGATGGATTGTTTGTCAAACACGACCTTTTACATATATAAAGTTGACATTTGACTCCATGTGAACCTTCATAAATACATTTTACTTGAATGAAATATACTAATTAGTTGCTATTACTTATTAGGTCACGGTAACTGGGGTAAGCAAACTAAAAACGCACCATGACAACACCCTTAGAAACACAGCACAAAAGGGGTGAAATACAAGCTAAAGGTCACTTATTGACACTTAACGTTTCTTTTTTTTTATAAAGTCACTGCCATTGCCACCACTTCTGAGGCACCTGACATGGTTTTGTCTGCCTCTCGTGATAAGACCATCATTGTCTGGAACCTTACCAGGTAAATACATATAAAGATGTGTATTAACAGGAGAGAATAGAGTTATTAAACAGGCAAATACACTCTTTAGAGATGAATTGAACTACGGTGTCCCCCGCAAGTCTCTTGTCGGTCACTCCCACTTCGTTGAAGATATTGCCATTTCTTCCGATGGTCAGTTCGCCTTGTCCGCTTCTTGGGATCACACCCTCCGTCTCTGGGACTTGAACACCGGTAACACCACCCGCCGCTTCGTTGGCCACACCAACGACGTCTTGTCCGTCTCCTTCTCTCCCGATAACCGTCAAATTGTCTCCGGTTCTCGTGATAAGAGCATCAAGATGTGGAACACCCTTGGTGAGTGCAAGTTCAACATCACCGAAGACGGTCACTCTGAATGGGTTTCCTGCGTTCGTTTCTCCCCCAACCCTGCCAACCCTCTCATCGTCTCTGGTGGTTGGGACAAGATTGTCAAGGTCTGGGATCTTACCAAGATGAAGCTCCGTACCAACTTCATTGGTCACAACGGTTATGTCAGCACCGTTACCATCTCCCCTGATGGTTCCCTCTGTGCCTCTGCCGGTAAGGACGGCGTTGTCATGCTCTGGGACTTGAACGAGGCCAAGCACCTCTACTCTCTTGAGGCTGGCTCCAACGTCCATGCCCTCACTTTCTCCCCCAACCGCTACTGGCTTTGCGCTGCCACCGCCACCGGTATCAAGATCTGGGATCTCGAGAACAAGTCTCTTGTTGATGAGCTCCGCCCTGAGTTTGCTCAGGTTGGTAAGAGAAAGAACGCTGACCCTGACTGTTTGTCTGTCTGTTGGTCTGCTGACGGTGCTACCCTCTTCTCTGGTTATGCTGATAACATCATCCGTGTCTGGCAAGTCACCCGTACTCTTTAAGTAAATACAACGAGTCAACAAAACAAATCATTTTATTTTTTTGTTAAAAAAACAAATAAAAACGAACAAAAGAACCAAATAGAGTTGTATTTAGTGTTGGTAAAGGAAATGTATAATGTGTGGATGGATACGAATGAAGAGTAGATGTCTCTAAACTCTTCATCTGGTTATTGGTATTGTTGGTATTTCAAGTAAAAAGCCGTGATATTGGTAATAACATATGCATATGCCACAAGACAAAGTGTTAAAGGCGTCTTTTCATTTATTATTATTGGTATCGAAGGATGTGGTTTCTAGAATTGTGGTACTTGAAGACTATTAACTACAATGTCGAGTAAGATTGAACATTTTATTATCTCCTTCGTCGCGGTCATTTTGACTCTGATGGTGATATTCCGTCTTGTTCTACATGGCTCTATAAATGATATTTTCTTCCACCATAACCTGGTCTTAAACGAGCCCTTCTGCGTCAATACTGTCTTGGACATTGCCTCCCCTTTTTGCAATTTTCGTTGACATCAATAGCATATTTTATATTCATAGTGCCATTTTTTTTCTATTCGTTGGTTAGTTTTTCGCGAATGCCTAACCTCAAATGTGTATACTGTATTTTTTACGAGGTGAAAGCTGTTTACGAGGAAACTTATCCTTAGGCATCTTTAGTTGAACATGAAACCGGCCAACAGCAACGTATCGATACCCTCTACCATTGTCATATAAAGCCCCGTTCTATCGAGAGCACTGGGAATGAGGTGGAATTCCAAGCCTGTCCCCGCTTGCCGTACTGGCGCTGATGCTGTTCTCCTCCCTCGCTTAATGGTCCCTAGGCTTACAAAGGTATGGCATTGATAGATCATGGGGTCCCCTTACTTCCATGCGCCATTTGATCACCAACGAGGTGTCACATATTCAAGGAGCGTTTCTCTCTGGTGATTTTACGTTTTACACTGTTGGTCATGGATTAAAAGCAAGCCCTTTCCCTCCCACCTGATGTCATTCCTTTGATGACAACTGCTCAAGTTCCTCAGTAGTTTGTGGGTTCGTTGAACTCCCCGCTGATATAAAAAGTCTTGCTCGGACCAATATTCCTTATGAGCACCTGATCATAATGTGTCCTTAAGGGTTAGCTTTGTCTGATTTCCTTCTGAACCATCATCCAATCATTCTTTCTCGAAAACCAGTAGTCCAGAGAGCTCCAATAACTATTTGATTCTATCAAATGTTATCCTTCAGATCATTGAGTTTACTGTGTTTATATACCATTTCATGGAATTCTTCATCTCGTTCTCAACCATTTTTGTCGCATCAAAAATTGGCTGACTTGAAGTACCATATTTCTAAGCCGAACCACATCATCGTCTTTATCCTGGATACAGTTGTGTATACCAAGCAAGGGGTTATTCTTTTCAGCAAACAGCACACCCAAGCAAGGTGGCTGTGACCACTTCAGACACATTTAGTAAGAAAATGTTTAGATGAGACAGATTGATAAACTGCAATATTGGTAAATGACAACTCAATAAACTATTGTATAATAGTTCAAGATAAAACCCATAATTATCTTTTTTTTTTAAACCAAGTTTACAAAACACGGCATCCATTAAAAACTTTATTCTTTTTTGTCTTTGATAGGCTTATGATCCGTTTTGTAATGATTGAAACAAGTGACCCATTCTCATTGTGACTGATTCAATTACGGTATGATTACTCAACTAAAACATCCAATTCCAATGGTTAGTAAAGTAGCTCGATAAAACGAGGCTGTATTCATAACCTGTTTACAATTATGCGCCCCAGGAAATGAATATTATTGTTTTACACATCAAACGATTTTGTTTATACATTTCTCACGGTGGACAGTGTTCTGTGCAACAATGTTTAACAAATATATAAAATCTGATAGATTCTACATTTATTAATTTGGTAAAGCATAATTCGGTTATTCTTCTCAGTTGAGTTACATGTATCTATAAAGGTGAGGGGTAAAGGATGTTGAAAAAGTGAATGAATAGACAAAGTGAAATCAAATTGATTATCACAACAATCAGTGTAATAAGATGAAAATAAAGTGACAACAAAAACTAATAAAAAGAATAATAGCTGAATACAAAACTTTTACGTTTTCTTCAAGGCTGAACTCTATCTCTTCCGTTACATTATGAACCAAGTCGATAAAAAGACCACTTTACTGTTTACCACTACAAGTATTTCATACATCCTATGAATGACTGAAAACAACCCCGTAACACAAATTAGCCAGTGATGTTTATTATGATTTTTGCTAAGGTCAGAAAGCTTAAACATGAATACTAATGACAAACAAATGTTACTACTATCGTTGAACATAATATGCTTTAACAGCAAGTAAACAGCTAAAAGACTGTTGCTAAAGCAAGACATGAAATCAACCAAAGTATTGGTGTTAGATCAGAAAGGAAGGAAGATGCGTGTTACAAGTTCCTCCAAAAGAGTCATGTGCAACCACTTTTTCTCATCTCTTTATATAGAACACAAATTCACACACACACACCCCGCATTTTTTACCTTTTTTTTTCCTCTTTCCTCTTTCCCCCTTTTTTCTTATTCTTGTCCTTTTCTTTATTCCTTTCTTTCTTTCTCTCTCTTTCTCTTATAAATATTCACTTGCTCTTTGTTTTTATTTAATAAAAATATATACAAAACATGGCGCATACGGCAACTGATATTCAAGGATTGAATTTTTCAAACTATTTTACAAAAGAGGATACTTTAATAAATAGCAACGAACTGAATAATAGAAAGAAAAAGGCTTCGCGCGCTTGTCTTCACTGTCAAAAAGTAATTAATAGGAATAGTAAAAAATATAAAGAATATTTATTAACCTTTCTTTCTTAAAACAAACAGGCTCATCTCACTTGCGATGATTGTAAGTTTACAATAAAGAAAAAAAAAGTTTTATTTATTAAAAGTTTATTTTATTCGGAAATAGCGAGGCCTTGCCAGCGCTGTGTTAAGCGAGACTTGGCAGGAACATGTTCAGACGGAACCAGAAAGAAGGCCAAATATTTGGAAGACCTAACACCAGAGCAAAGCTGTAAATGTTTAAGGTGTATAAAATATATATAAATCATTACTTATATTTGTTAATAGTGTTCCAGACACAGTCGAGTTTTAATAATCAAATGGACGATGGAAATGTATCATCAGCAACAGCCACAACAATGGGTAAGCTACCCGTTTTACTCAAATTGATTGATTAATTAACATGTTATTATAGTTCAAATGATGGACACTTCACAATTATTTGATTTTACTTTGGGTGGGCTTGAGTTTGGGTCAGCAACGATAGGCTCAGAATATGGCTTTATAGGAAATATGTTACAGAACCCACTCGCTGATATTACTGGCGCATTGAGTGGTACAACCACGAGTGCAGTAGTCACTACCACATCCACTACCTCCCCCATGCATCATTTATCGAGTCCTTTGGAACAGATGACTAGTTTTCAACAGCAAGTCTCGCCTTCCTCTTCTTCTACGCTTTCATCTACAAATAACAGTAACAACAATACCACTAATAGGAATAATACGAGCACAAATAATAATTCAACTCCCAACTTTACTATTGATCCCACTTTTACAACAACAACAGCAAAGCCCATCAGCTCACCCACCACACCAACTCCAAATAAAAAGCAAGAATCTTATACAATGAAAAGAGCAAGCACCAGTTCAGTGGGTAGAAGAAAGGGTGTAGGAAATACTCCTGAAGAAGCATACGCCAGCGTAAAAAAGCCATTTAATTATGCAGAAGGTTTTCATTATCTTATTCAATATTTTAAAGAAAGGTATTTATTGTTATTTAAATCATTCGTAAGAGTGATGGAATCGTTAACCATTTTACTTTTATAAATACAGAATGGGAAGAGATGACTTGATGAGAATCAGTAGAGCGCTGGCGCTTTTTAGACCTTCCTTTTTAGCATTGATCATGAATCTGACAGAAGAGGATCTGATATTTATGGAAAAGTGCATTCAACGTACATTATTGGTTAGTTATTGTTATAATAATCATGTAAATACATAAATGTATATACTTACTTTTATGTAATATCTTTATATATATATACAGGAGTATGAAAAACTTATTAGTTTCTCAGGAACTCCTAGTGTTATCTGGAGAAGAACTGGAGAAATTTGCCTAGTTGGAAAAGAATTCTCGCTATTAACACAGTGGAGTAAAGATATGCTTTTAAGTCGTAAAGTATACATATACGAGGTAGGAAAATAATGCACTAAACTATTGTACATGTTATATATTTACCCTATCGTCATCATGTAGTTGATGGACAGTCAATCTGCCGTAGAATATTGGGAAAAATTTTCCACTCATGCATTTGACAATACAGATAAATCATGTATTTACTCTTGTATTCTACGTACACCGCAACAGAGGCCTGTGCCATGCACATTCTGCTTTACAATAAAGCGTGATATTTTCGATTTACCAAGTGTTATTGTAGGCAACGTAAGTTATTTTATTTTGTTTTTGAAAAAAAAAAAAAAATCCCCTTTTCTTCTTCTACTCCTTTATTATTTTAAGTGTCAACAAAAAAGCAAAAACTCCTGTTGTCTAATCGTTTCTTTTTCTCTCTTTTTTTTACATCTAGTTTTTACCTATTCTAAGCTAAATAGAAATGAATATATAATTAAACAAAAAATAGCATTTTTTATACATATTTTTAAATAAAATAAAAGTAATAAAAAAACAAACTGAAAAAGAAGAATGAATTAAGATTAGTACAAATGACTCATATTTTCAATGTTTTTTACTTCAAACACTTTAATACACATAATAAAAGCATGAGCAAAACAAAACAGTAAATCCTGCATGTCTGTCGTCTTTCAAGATGTATAGACGACTTTGAAATGATAAAAATAAATATGATCTGACTATTCGTACATATCGTTTATATGATAATAAGTAAATAAATAAATAAATAAATAAGTAATATATATATAAAAAAGGTGTTTAATAAATATTAATCTGTTTTTTTTTATAAGGTCTTTGTATATTTTTTTCTCTCTTTTCTTCCCATTTGGGGTTTATTTTTCTTTCTTTGATAAAATAAAAAAGAAGAATAAAAAAAAGGGAAAGAAAAACTCTAGCAAAAAGGTGATATCGAATGTAGCTGTTTTAACATGGGTCGCATCCTTTTGAGCCAACTACACACCAATGTGCTTTGAGAACACCCACTTTGAGTTGATCTAGCTCTTCGAATACAGAAGGTGTAAGATCTAAACTGCCTATATAAATAAAAACAAATCAGCATATTTGTGTATGTCGATCCCTGTTGTTATCATGCTATTACCATCACTACAACCAGGACAAGCGTCGGTAATGGTAGCACAGGTTGTCTTCTCTTTGTAAAAAATCTTGACTTTTTTACCGCACATGTCACTCTTTCTATCCATGTCACCATACTGATCTGCGTTCTATATATATAAATTATAAAAAAGATAACAGTTAGTCTGGTTCATTATTTTATAATCAACTAGCTAAATGATAGTAGCAATAATTGACGTTTTTAACATTTATATATATAATTACCAAGGCTACAATTTGAGAGTCATCATCCTGGATAGGACCGCAAGAACCTTGTGCACCACCTTCTGTCTTTGGATGGAAAAATGTCAATTCACCGTCAAAGAGATTATCAATAAGACCAAAGAGATCCTTGGCAAGACCTCTTCTATAATTCTTGATTGTTTTTGCTGTTGTGGTAGTGACGAGGACAAAGGCAAGTAGCATAAATAGTAAACACTTCATTTTGTATATTTCGCAATAATAGTAACAACGATAATAAATAGGTTATATAAAATTACAAACAGAATGAAGAAAAGAGGAAGAAGAAAGGGAAAGAAAGGAAACTTTTTTTTGTGGGGAGATAGACAACAAAGAGCTGCTTTATATGTGTTTTTTTTATGTTGATATTATATTGCTGAGGTGATATATTTTCAAGGGGGTGTTGCTTTTTTTATAAAAATAAAAGTGAGTTTAGAGACACCATAAACTGTTTATACGCTCACTTGCTCTTTTTTTGTTTTTGCGATTCTGTCGGACACCTGCAGTTTAACTGGCATAGTTGACTAAAAGGCTTTGTACGGTTCTTATTTTAAAACTTTAGAATACTGCAACCAGGGAGTAGTGTAAATGTTTGAAAAAAAATTATTTTAAAAAGAAACCATAAAAACCAGATTTAACAATAATAGTAACACCCACCTCCTCTTACTGCTATTTTATATAATTACTTTTACAACTTTTAAATATTTTGAATCACACAAAATCATTTGTATAAACAATGATAACAATCGTAATAAGAATTCGTCATGGTAAACTGTTTAGCAAAAAATAAAAATAAAAATAAAAGATTTAGAAAAAATATGCAAAATCTACTGCATATAAAAGAGCAAATAAACATCACCAACCTTGCTATAACGACAAACACACTCTCTATTATTATTGCTTTTATTATTATTATACTCAGATTCCCCTGGTTTTTAACTCCCCTCTTTATTTCTTACCCCTTTTCCCCCTCCTTCTGCAAACTCCTACACATGGATTTGATCGACTTGAATAACAAATTAGCTGCCTTGTTTATATATATATATATATATATATATATAAGTTTAGTGTGGTTATTGCTATTGTTATTATTATTAAATGAGTAATAATAATAAACCTGGTATCATAAAGCTTTGAAGGTTACCTAAAAAGGGAAACTTTCTCTTTCCTTTTGTTCTACAATGGATCTCGAAACACAATGAAAATGCACGATCACCATTACAAAAGTAAATAAAATACATAAAAAAGAACACGCACAACAAAAGAAAAAA
>VCJI01000800.1:46963-57939 GCA_024139395.1 Backusella morwellensis | reverse complement strand
TCAACAATTTGAAAATATTTTCTCATTAATTTGAAATTTGTTCTCATTTTCTTGAAAAAGACAATACATCATAGAAAAGTATATTGATAGTAAGAAGGTATATAAAATATATTAATAATTGTTTGTCCGCTTGAGATGAGAAGTCAAAAAAAAAACGCAGATAAAGTTTAAAATTGTCTGGACAAAAAGTTCTAATCCAAAATTTAAGCCTAATCTATTGGCTGAGCACATACACATCATTTTTTATCAACAAATAGCCATAAAGTTGAGAACCGAAAATAAAAAATCTCTTTTTTTTTTATTGATCTAAAAAACTTTATCGTGCTTTCGCTCACAAATTAGCTGGGTAAAATAGTACAACATGTTTTGATAATTTCTAGAAAACTTTGTTCTTACCGTTATAAAAGCTATATGGACCAATACTAAAAGGATTCACACGCACACACACAACAGACACTTCTATAGAAGGCAACAGATTAATTACACTGAGTGTCATCTTTTTACTATTATTCTAAAAAAGTGAAAGTCTAAGGGTTTTTTGTGTAATTTTAGCATATTGATAGGAGCAGAGTAAATATATATATAATATTCACCCGGTTGTCATACATCTAGGAAAGTGTAAGTGGTCTATGATTTCCATGTAACAAATCCGAAAACTGGTATTACTTTGTGTCAGCTTGATTTTGAAAAACAGAAGAAACATATCTATATATAAGGAAGATTTATAGCCAAAGGGGCACATGGATAAGATAATCAATTGCATCTAAAAACTCGTGGTTCCGAAATCTTAAAATGATAACATATGTTCCTTGTTTTACTTTAATAATAATGTAAACTCATTTTGAAGCGACTCGTTAGGATTGTTGAAATTTAATCAAATCATAATTAAAGAAGAGGAGCCTTATATATATGTTCTATCTATATGGATTCTTCGAGTTGATTGCTTCAATTTTTTTAGTTCACAAAAGACTGTCCCACAAAATCTTAAATATACATTTGCAGACGGGAAAGAAAAACAGCTGGAAATTCTGGGATACTAATGCTTAAAACATCAAGAATATTCACATAGACATAGTGTTTAAACGAGATTGTAGTAGTCTGTCGATTATATTATATATTTAGAACGTCTTCATTGTTTTCCTTTTTTTTTTTTAATTTAAAAAAAAGCTTAAAAAAAAGAAGAAGAAAAGGAAAGCCATTTTCTATAGATGTAACATTGAGCTAATATATAAATCTCATAGTTTCTTTCTTCTTTCACTTTTCCATTTCTTTTTTGGTGCCTAGACGAATCAATATAAAGCATTTCATTTCCGGGGAGAGAAGGAAGAACGGATAACCAATGATATTTAAAAAAAAGCCATGTGAAATCAAATCTACCAAAACCAATTGTCTTTTGATAGATATCGTTTTAATAGCACATAACGAAAACCATCATGCGTGATCAAAGCTTCGTTTGTCCTACAAAAATTGGGAAATTACGTAGAAAGACCATTAAGGTTTGATGGGTATTTTCATCCCCACAAAATCGGAAAATAAAACAAAACCCGAAATGAGGGAAAGGAAGAGGGGAGTAGAATCTTATATATTAAGATTAAAATATACTTTGATCCGTTTCTTTTTTTACTTTATCTTTTTTTATTTATTTCATTCTTATTGTTCATCATTTCATCCATTTTCTGTTTATATACTTTCATCAATGTTAGTAAATCAAGCTCATTTCCAGAATCAACCTGCTGATAAGCAACGTCCTGTCAAAAGAAGGGCTCGCATGGCGCTTTCATGTCAAAGGTATGAAAAAAGGAGGATTAGCTATGTGTGTGGTTAGACGTGGTAATGGAATTTCAAGTGAATTAACAAACATATTGTTATATAAAAATACACATATACAGATGTCGTAAGCATCGATCAAAATGTTCTCGTTCACGACCATGCTGCGAACAATGCTCTGAAGCTGGTGTTGAGTGTGTGTACCTGGAGGTTCCTGGAGATTTAGAGAGCACAGCACTAAGAGATCGTTTTTCAGGCTTAGAAGATCAAATCATGAATTTGATGGATGAATTTTCAGTTTTGGAACAAGTAGTCACAACACAAGGACCCGTCATTCAAACAAAGGCTTTACAAAAGTGGTCAATCCATCATGCAAAAGAGGGATATTTTATTGAGACACACATGTTACAGATTGCGGATATCTATGCAACCCTAATCCAGTTTTCAAAGGATAACAATGCTACACAATGCTTATATCCGATTGACCAGCATACAAAACCGGAATGGTTCGTGAGAAATTGCTCCAATTTTGCAAATATACGCCTCAGTCATTTCACTAGCCTCTACCTTGACGGACCAAATAACAATGACGGCGATCTTTGCACCTCTCTTGATGATGAAGATGACGATGGTGTTCAGCCTGAAATGTTACCACCTGGACTTGTAAGCGAATTGCTCACCCTGTATAATCATTGCTTACTTTATGGTGCTGTGCAGCCCTTTGATACCTTGTTTCGTCATGTGCTTTTGGACAATAAAGAGTTGAGTCAATCTCCTACGTTACAACTACTCTATGCATCTATCCTGTGCCACATGCTACCCCACGCTTACTATTGGCACAGACATATCTTTACTGAGCATGGCATAGATGAAACTAAATGTATTGCCCTGTCCAAACAGTACTACAGTTGGGCCAAACGACTATTATCTAGCATCTATTTTGACACTCCGAGTCTCACAGTGTGCCATGCCCTTTGTAATCTAGTGCTGTATCACATTGAAAATGGGAATACAGGCGTCGTTTATATTTATTCGGGGATGGCCGTACGCATGGCTCTTACACTTCAACTTAATAGAGAGGATGCGCTGGATTCAGTTGCCCTCCACTTGGCATCCTTATTCCCAAAAAACTACCAGCCACCGGTGACAGTGGCCAAACAGTATGCTCGATCCTTACTCTGGTTTATGTATTTTCTCGACACAGCCGCATCGCATTATCATGACCAACCATACGAAATACACATGGATGATAATGTTAGTACCACCACTTACTTGAAAAACCCACCACTCTCCTCTTCAGGCGTAGAGGAGCATCAAGCCTTCTTTCAATACATTGAATTCCACACCTGTCAAATCACACGTGATATCCGACGTACCTTGTTTACCCACCATGAGAAAAAGATCTCGTATGTCTCTATTGAAAGACTAGAACAGCGTCTACTTGAATTTCAAAAGCAGCTTCCCTCCCTCGACAGAAACAATAGCATGTCAAGCACAAGTAGTATTTGGCAAGCGCGACTCTATAAACAATGGATACGTCATCATGGATTATGGATTCTTATTCATCAGAGCTTTTTACCGAACCCCATCTCAATCCAACGGTGTACAACTGCCGCATTTGCGCTTGTGGATCTATTCGATAACTGGTTTACATCGATTGATTGCTATTTTAGACCCTGTGTTCATGAATTGAAACAGGCATGCGAAATACTGTTGTATCATGTCGAGGCTTCAAGTACATATAAACCAAAAGCTTTGGAGGGATTGATGCATCTGGTGTTGGTGTTACTGAGGACGCCTGTGGGTGAAATAGCAAAGACTCGTCCGTTTGTACAACGTGTGTTGACTGCATTACAGTCGAATATTTAAAAACATATATACATACATTCTATATACACATATACATAGCTTGAATAAATAAATAATATCCATTATATACATATATAAATAAAACGAAATACTACTGTTACTACATGCGTTGCGTATATCGAGTTTAAGAGAGAGGGAAAATAAATGAGATAAGAAAAAAAATTCCATTTGTTCTTTTCGATCTTTTTGTTTAGTTTTATATATTCAGATCAAATATTCTTGCCACCGTTCCATTTTTTGTCAAGTGACACGAGTATTTTTTGTTATGAAGATATGGTAAAGTCTTATGAACCCAACAAGGTAGTAAATTTAGATCAACTTGCTGTTATATTCCAGATATAATACACAGCTCCTGGATAAAGAAGACTCTATTCATAAGTATTGCTATTGGCGCATTTGATTCTATCAGTTGAATGTTAAAAGGAACTCCTTGAAAGAAGAGGTCCACAATGATATCTTGTATCTTGAAAACTTGCTCAAGTGCCGTAAAGGTTTGTTTATGCTACACCAGCAACAAAAAATCGCTTTAGACCTATTGTACTTCTCGATAAAAACCCATGTCTTATTTTTTTCTAAAAGCGTCTTGTCAATGTTTTGGGCTTTAGTATAGATATTTTACGATATCCTCGTAAGTGATGCTCTTTTCAAACTGTCTGTTTGGTATGCAGTGCACTAGTAATTACATAACTCTGTGACGGCTTGATCTTTGTAGTTGAGGAACATGTTATGGATGTAAGGCTTTTTTAGGTTTGCTATGAGACCATTATCAGGTTAATATCGAGATTACAACTAGTAAAACAGAAGTTTGGTAAAGAATAGTAGTAATTTCGAAGCGCTACAAAAAGCTTGCTTATGACATCATCGCTTACCGCCATTATGCAACATTCTGATTTCCAGGTTCAACGGTATAGTGGAAGAGCCAAAGTACTGTGTGTTCTTTTCCGATTAAAACGTTGAACTCCGTAATAAGACTGTGATTGTATAAAGAGTGATGCTTATTTTCGACGAGAGACATTCACTGATGGTGAAAAACCATAAATATGTTTTGATAGTAGAACACTCGAGTAACATCAAAATCAGGTTTTTAATGAATATTGTTGCAAAATTCAAGTCATTTTGAGCCCTTAATTTCTAATTAATAAAATTTTTATTTTTAAGAGGTTGTTCGACTGTGAGATCGTTTAGGTGAGAGTGAATCGTATCGATGTACAGGCGAACGGGATCTGGAAAGAGGAGGAGGAGGAGGAGGAGAGCGAGAATAGCGTAATGGGGATCTGCCTCGAGAAGGTGAGCGATAATATTGTCGTCGATACATTCCGGGACTGGGCGGCGATCTATGACGTAAAGGAGCAGGTGGTGGTGGTGGCGGTGGTGCACCAAATCTCCAAGATGCGCTAGGTGCATTTCTGGCCCACTAAAATAACAGTGATTAATTGTTTTATTTTATCAGAAATGCTTGAATATACCTGGACGCTAATGGTATACCCTTCAATACGTCTACCGTGCATTTCGTTGAAAGCATCTTCTGCGTCACGAGGATCTTCGTATTCTACAAACGCATATCTAATATTTTTTTGTATGTGTGTTCAATAATCTCGATAAAAGTGCATCCGTTGTTTTCGTTTAATACGTACAATTTGGCGTGGTATGTTTTGGGTGCTGGAATATCGCAACGAACAAGTCTTCCGTATCTTTTTTTTTTGAATATGTGTCAAGTTGAGTCTTTATTTTTTTTTTCAAATCTCTCTTGAATTCTTGTTTTCGGGTTATTAAACGCTTTCTCAATTTACCTCTCGAATTCATAAGCAAGATCTCTTGCTCTTGTGCGTGATCCAAAACCCGCTACAAATAATGTTGTTCTCATTTTAAATGTATGTTTTTAATTTATAATAAAGAGTCTTATTAAAAAAAGAATAAAAGGAAAATTGTTTTATTAAGGCTAAATAAAAAAAATCACGTGTCGATAAAGTCAAAGCTTCGCTCCTTTACAAAGTGAGCCAAAGGCGAAAAAAGTGGTGTTCTTTGGCATAGTTCTTGTTGAGTAACCCATTCCCATTCACCTTGCAATTTATGAGGCTCCATAACCTTAACCTGACTGACTTGTTCGTATGGAATGGAGGCTTGGACAAAAATGGTTACATAGTGCTTATTTTCGCTTTGCATGGGATCGTTTGTGGCCGTCACAAACTGAATGTTGTCAATGCTGAGGTTGGTCTCTTCCAAAACTTCTCGTTGAGCACAGTCTTCAAACGATTCAAACATTTCCAAATGACCGCCTGGCAACTGCCATGTTCCGGGTCCATGAGAGCCCTTGCGCTGACCAATAAGGATTTTTCTTTTGTTGTCAGGGAAAGTGCAGGTAATAAAGCACCCAACTCCTACGCGTACAACATCTAATGTTCAAGTCAGCACAGATATGTTTATAAATGAACCGCTCCATTTGTATCTTTTTAATCACCTGTCATTATTAAAAAGTCTTTTTTTGGGAAAAAGAACAGTTTCGAAAAAAAATGAGGGTAGATTTTTTTTTGCTTATTGTTACACACAAAAGTTCGGAAATTTATTGTTTTTGATCAAAGCATTTGTGTATGCTTTTATTCATCCATGATAAACGGATTATAAGCCTGCAATATGTAACTATAAAATGTACAATGAAACTCTATTTTGTACTTTAATTAAGTATAAAATGGAGAGAACTCGTTTGAACTTAAAAAAAAAACTGTTATCGCTTAATGCGGTCAACAAGGCAATCCAGATGACGGTTTCTGTAGAGCAAAAGAGTCGAGGGGATTTATTCTTCTATTAAATGGATGTGAAACAAGATAAAAAAAAACAAAATAGATCTTTATTACCGTAGTTCAGTGCTAATAAAAACACCATACCAGACGATGTTTAAAAAATGGGGGGGGGAATACGTTTTTAGAGGGGATTAAAGTCTCAATCTTTTAGTTGGAAATCCTAAAGTTCTTGGAGACAAAAGTACAGGTCTTGCCCTGTGATTTTTTAGCAGAAGTATAAAGCTTGTAATGATAGTTGGCACTAGTATCAACATCATTAACAGATAAGTGGTCCTTCAAAGTAAAGGCATTTTGGAATGCCTCGGAACCTTGCCATGCAACATCAACCAATTGGTCACCCTTGTAGAGTTCGACTTTAGTCAAAGCACCAGTTTGTGACGCACTATCACGATTAACAGTAACTTGAACATGATCATCATTCTTGAAAGTGGTACCTTCTTGAGGGTAGTCAACAGTGAGGCCAAAACATCCATCAAAGTGGTCGCTGTTATAGATATTAGCATCATCAAGATGCTCGACGAATTCTCTAATACCTGCAGCATTGACATGGGATCCTGAGGTGACCTTGAAAGTGTGAGATGTTTCAAGACAATCAGGCCCGTGCTGACCGTTGATTGTATTGGTAACCCAGACACGGTAGTAGTAAAGTCCGGCAGCAGTGTCTTGAGGAATGGTATCAGAGATGGAAGCTTGGGTGTTCAAGCTGTAGGTGCCCTTCCAGACATTAGCAACATAATTTGCATTGCCATTAGAGTCGACAGAGAACAAATCAAGACCAGTGATATGCTTTTCATGTTCATTGGGTTGTCTACCTATAATTATTATTATAATTTTATACAATTGTTTTACTTAGTTTTTTATTTTCTTTTCTTTTTATATTATATTATTGCTCACCAACAGTGACTTTTGTCTGAGAGCCAGCAACAACAACAGTGCTAGCAGAAGGGAAGCTCACATCAAGACCTTTAAATGAAAAATGACAAGATTATTCAAAATTTTCACAAAATGATTATAATAAAAAAATTACCACCACACCATCGCTGGATAGCATCAGAATAAGAATCAGCTCTGATAAGACCAACTGAAGACAAAAGGACTGTAGAAATTGCAGTAATAGAAAACTTCATCTTTAATAACAATGAACAAAAGAAAAAGGAGGGGTAAGAAGGGAAAAAGAGAAGAATAGAGAGGATCAAAACTATATTTATCGAAATATGAAGATGACACCGAACCACTTAAAATAGAATGTGTCAGTGGGCTAGCGTCATGTACATTGATTGTCAGCTTCTGTCTAATCTTAATGTTATTGGGGCCCAACCCTTTGCGTGTGTATTTCGCTCCGTAAGAACGTAATTGATTTATAAAAGCTCCAGAGGAAATGGCTAATTGAGCTAAAGATGCAGTTAAATATCTTGAGAGAAAAAAAAAAAGAGTAATAGTGGCATTAATATTGACGGTCAAAAGAAAGGAAGCACATGGTTAAAAAAAGTGCTTCAGAGTGCCCCGGTCTCTAAAGTTATCTCATTGTTCCTCATTTGTTGTCTTTTTTTTCCCCCTCCTTTTAGTCCGACCACTCCGACATGTTAATAGTCAAAAAAAGAAAAACCATAAATGATTACTTGCAGGTCCTTTAAATTCCCGTGGGTCTAAACGTGAAATGATACTTTATATTGAAATATAATAGGTTCATATATCCTACCCTTATATGAGCCGTCAAGTTATTTTTGCTTCCTTTGCCTTTCCCCCTAAAAACGAGATGATTAAAAGGAAATAAAGAAGGTGAAGATTCTTAACGATGTCCAAATTTAAATGACCCAATGGATATTCAATATTTGTCCACTAGGCCAATCGGTGTCTACAGAGCAGTTTAAATAAAATGTTAAAAAAGACAATGGAGGTAATGTAATTGCTTAATAGCTTTTATTTTTTTTTTACATTCTAAAATGACAAAATAATATACAATTGATACAAAGAAAAAAATGTTTAAATAATGGGAATATATGATTTTATGATTTTTCATTGCGACCTCTAGAGCTGATGGTTTCTAATTCCTCAGAGTCAATGGTGACAGTAGGCGTAGCAGTATCGGGCTCTACGACTTCATCATCAAAATCAAGTTCATCCTGATGCCAATCAAACTCTTGGCCTTTAGCTTTTGCGACCAAATAGCGCATCCATAATGGTACGAAACTTCTTGACATGACAGCGGTCCACCAATCTTCACGCATTGAATAATCGGGGTGGATACGGCCACGACTAGCCTTGTCAACAATAAATACAACACCATTGATGATAACGTAGGCGAAGATGCCACCAATAACACCATATGCTAAATATATGTCGTATTTAGTTAGAACATCGTGATGCAGTAATGTGATCATGAAGGAATTTCTTACCAATACTATAAGTGAATGGCATGACAGCCATTGTAATAAATGAAGGAATTGCATCGCCAGGATAATCCCAATTGATATTACGGACCGAGGATGTCATCATAGATCCTACAATAATTAAAGCGGGACCAGTGGACCAAGGGGGGAAACTGGCGAAAATGGGAGAGAAGAAAATAGAGATAAAGAAACCAAACGCAACTGTAATAGCGGTGATACCAGTTCGACCACCTTCAGCAATACCTGCACCTGATTCAACAAAGGCTGTACAAGAAGAACTTCCAAAGCAGGAACCAATGGACACACAGCAAGCATCAGCCAAAAAGGCCCAAGTAGAATGTTCAAAATCACCAGTCTTGTCTGTAAATCCACCATAACGTGCCATAGAGTACATGGTACCAGTAGTATCAAGAATATCCACATACAAAAATGTAACCAGAGCGATCCAAATTTCCTTTGTGCTGAAATCAAAGTCAAATTTACCCAAAACAGCGTCCAAGTTGTGAATGGTTACTACCTTTTTGAAGTAATCAAACATGTTGTCGCCAGCGTCTGTATAAGGGAAATAAGTAATTGGGCTGTTACGGGGCCAGGATGTGATGGCAATGGCAATGATGGCCATCAAAATGGCACCTCTCACACGGAACATTAACAACAGAGACATAATGATAAGGCCTAAAAGACCCATATAGAGTGTAGGATTTTCCATATGGCCCCACTGGCAGATACCATTGTCATCAAGAGCCGCAGCTGGACAACCGCCTAATGTTACCAATGTGGAGAGATCTAAACCTACAAGACCAATACCTGCGGAGGATTGGAGACCAATGAAGCACAAATAGAGACCAATACCGCAACCCATAGCAACCTTGATACTCATTGGAATCACTAATATGATAAAACAAAGGAGGATAAGCAAAAGAAAAGTATGAATCAACAATATACTGTACTAACCTCTAGCAAGCCATTGTCTAATGCCAAAGATAGATAAAATAAAGAAAATAATGCCTTCTAAAAATACAGCAGCAAGAGCAGTTTGATAGGAGACATTTCCTGACCCGTGATAACCAACAATTGTATAAGTGAAATAAGCATTAAGACCCATACTAAAAATAATAATAACATAAGACACTTTTTCGTTGTTCCAAGTATAAACATGATAAAACGATTAGTTTACCCTGGAGCCATGCCCAAAGGAAGGTTGGCAAAGACACCAATAAGAACACTCGAGATCATGGAGATAATAGAAGTTGCCATGATCATATTTAATTTCACTTCATAAACACACTAAAAATTTACAGTTAAATCTCACATTCCGCTCATGAACAGAATTCTTTTAATTGGCACTTGGACTTACATTCATGTAATTGGAATCCTTGTCACATGTGGGATCAGAAGGGGTACCATTACAAACACAGGTACCACCACTTTCCGAAATAATAGAGGCATTGACACTGATAATGTAAGCCTAGGTAAACAAAAACAAAAAAGCAAGAAATTTTTTTTTAGGTTCTGTCAAAAACAAAGAGGGGTGTGATTTTCGATTACCATGGCAAAAAAAATGGTTAAACCAGCACGCAATTCAGTGGTAAATCTAGTATTTTTTCGTTCTCTACGATGTCCAGAGCCTTCCAGTTGGAAATATTTTCCAACAGCTGAATGCGCCACTGCATTATTTAGCTTCTCTGCCCAACCTGACATGTTCCTGTAAAGTAAAAATTGTGCGAAAACATTTAAAAAAAGATTTTTTATTTTCAAGTCATTTTATTAGAGGGGGCTGAGATGAAAGGCGGAATTATTAAAAACCTTTTCAGTTACCAATTAAAAATCAGTTTAATGTGTTCCATATGATGTATTCCGTTGATCAAACCTGATGTTTCTAATCAATAAGTTTTAATTTCTAAGGAGAAAAAAAATAAAGTAATTCATTAAACATCAGCTACTACTATTATTTCATAATGCTTGATAATCTCATTCATTCATTTTTAAAAGAAAGTGTCAAAATATCGTATGTCTGATTTAGATATTTGATAAGAGGAGGGAAGGCCCGGAGCGACCATGGTATATTTCAGGAGGAGAAATCTGCAAAATATATACCTTTTTAGCAAACAAACAATTGCGGGAATTTATATCTCAAAATGAAATATATGAT
>VCJI01000800.1:26434-41980 GCA_024139395.1 Backusella morwellensis | reverse complement strand
TTTTTTTTTTTTTTTTTTTTTTTTTTTTTTTATCTTAAGATATACCAAATTGGCAAAAATAAACTGATTCACATCAAACAATCAGTGATAATACAGATAGGAAAAAGATGGCATCAATATACTTTTAAGTCATAGATTAAGCATACAGGCCATTTATCAAACGGGATTACGTTTTTCATAGGTATGATTATTTAATATCAGTATTTAGGGGTTAAGCTAAGCTTGATAGTGTTTTCAGAAACCACTTCCTTATTTTTTTTTCTTATTGCCTCTTGTAAAATACTTAAATGGATGGAGGAAAAGCTTGGGATCATGTAGATCTCTATTTGATGCCATAGACCAGTCAAGTGGTATGTCGATCCAACTTTGAGACCACTAAAGAATTACCCAGATGACTAATTACCAGAATAGAGTGATACATTCTTAATATATGTGTATTTCATAAGGTACAAAGTGTTTAGAATATATTACTTATTTCAATGCATAATAACAAACAAACTTCTTGTACTTTTAAGTGCATTTTACTTTTTTTTCTGTGGATGAAAATATCCAATTATTTTTGTAGAATATTTTGTGGAACGTCTGGTTTAAGGCACTTCCTTTTTTTGTTTTCATTCATCTACACTTTTGTTTGAATATATATATAGTTTATAAAGATAAAAAAAACAATAATATAGACAAAAATCAGTGGTATATATATATATAAAGTGACGAAATAGTAATGTTGACAGGAGCATGATGAAAAAAATTAAGGGGCTGCTAAAAATATGGTATCAGAAAATCGACCGTTTAGCTTGGCTCAGCAGACAACAGATAGCACCATAACAAAATCTAAAACACAATAAATAGTACATAAATATCCAATGATAATGATTAATAAAATAGCTATCTTCTGAATCATATCGGGATATTGACATCAGTCATTCCTCATTGTTAATTACTCAATAAATTTCCATCTTATTTTTTATAAAATATACACACAAAACTATGGTAAAGAAAGATAATAAAGAAAAGACTTTTATTGTCCGACTTCCGTAGCATAAGATTCCTATGACTCAGATTTGAGTTGGTATATGCAGTGAGAAAAAGTTAATGAAGCATACTATGTTTTGAGTATTTAAAATGTTACTTTTTCATATGGGACTAGCAGTAATTGCAGTAATTGCATGAATTGTTACCATTGGTCCTTTCAAAGGTCATCTGAACAGATTATGATAGGCTGGTCAATGGTTGTCCAATCAAAGGCATGGTAAAATGTTTTGCATCTTTTCCTTATTTGTAAAAATGTCCCTTTTTTCAAAAAAAAAAGGAAGACGTAATGCTCGGACCTTTACCAGCCCTTAAGTATGATGGATTAAAACTTTCACCCTTAGTTATCTAAAATAAAGCATGGGAACATGAGTTGTCATAGAGATCGTCATGTGCCTAGATAAGGAAGTACAAATGTAGAACAAAGCTTATAAAATGTGTAGAAAGCAAAATCGCTTTTTTTTTTTATTTTCGTATAAATACTTTTCTATTTTCTATTTCCATTTCTTTAATACACTTTTCTTTTCCTTTTCCTCTTTTTATTTTATTTTAATACTTTTTTATAGAAAAAGACTCCCCACAAATAATGAAGCATTCAATATCGCTTTCGGTTGCTCTTCTTTTTGGTATTTCGTCAAGTTTCGCAGCATCATTTGTTAGTCAGGGTGATCTATCGCGTCAGCATTATCATCAAGGATTAGCCCGTGGATTTGGACCAGAAACACCCTATCGGGAATATACCACCCCTTCTTATCTACAACAACAAAAAGACTATTCTAGTTTTGGAGCTTCAGATCCTAAGGATATTGCGCTTGCATTTGTCAAATCTGAACTGACCGAAAGTGAATTTATCATCCAAAGCTCTTACAAGTCTGACTTGAGTGGTGTAACACACGTTTACTTACGTCAGATAGTGAATGGATTGGAAGTATTGAATGGTGATATCAATATCAATGTCGATCGCTTTGGAAAGGTCATATCCTATGGTGACTCATTTGCTAGACCTTCTGCGGTTAAAAAAAATAACTTCAAGTCGGTAAGTACGAATATGGAAAGATAAACAAAACTTCAAAGTTATCTAACGTTTTATTTTTTCCCCCCTGCATACATAATAGAAAGTTCAAAAGGGCTTAAATCTTATCACAAGTTCTTTTGCTCAAGTTGTATTGAGCACTAAAGAGTATGACCAGGCCGACAAAATGGACTACCATGTATCTAACGAAAACTCCAAAATCATCGACCCTGCTGAAGCACTTGTATCATTTATGGCCTTTGTTAGACACTCGCTCCCTGATCCAACCATTGTTGAGTATTTGGCACCTGAAACATTTACCAGTGTGACTTCTCTAAAAGGAAATGGCGGCATTCAGTTCCCTGATGTGCCATTTGCACTTTCCCCTATTGAAGCACGCCAGGCTTATATCCAAAAAGAAAATGGCGAGTTGCAGCTTGTGTGGGATTTACAGCTTGAATTAGAAGATAACTGGTACAACGGCCATGTCAACGCCCATGATGGTACTGTTCTTAGTATGGTGGACTGGGTCTCCAGTGCCGCTGCTTACAACGTCATCCCTTTTGGTAGCAACGATCCTAACGATAGCGAACGCAAGCTGTTAAAAGATCCTCATGATTCTTGGGCCAGTCCCGATGGCTGGCATGCTCAAGGTGTTGTATCTGAAGGCGCCAAAACGTTTAATGTTACCATCGGAAACAATGCATATACCCATACCAACCCAGACGGTGGTTCAAAGTGGCATTCTAACTACAGACCTTCTGGTGAAGTCGATAAAAATGGCGATATCGTTTTTGATTTTGAAGCTGATTTTGAGTCTCAGGAACCCAAGGATTATGAAGATGCTGCGGTAACCAACCTCTTCTATTGGGTTAATACTGCCCATGATTTCTTTTATAGATACGGTTTTGATGAAAAATCGGGTAACTTCCAACAAGACAATCTTGGTCGTGGACGTGGAGGTAACGACGGCGAGGGTGATGCCGTAATTGCAAACGCACAGGATGGATCAGGTGTGTTATTTATTTCATTTAATCAGCCTTATCCTTTTTCGGTTTGATTTATTTATTTATTTGTGCATAGGCCGAAATAACGCAAACTTTGCTACTCCACCTGATGGAAAACATGGAAAAATGCGTATGTACGTTTGGGATCAAACTCAACCAATGCGTGATGGTGATTTTGAAAGTGGTATTGTTATCCATGAATATACCCACGGTGTAAGTAGAATCTGCATATATAATGACAAAAAAAAAATAGTCTACTAAACAAAATCCAATAGGTCTCAATTCGTTTGACTGGTGGTCCTATGAACTCCAACTGTCTTGGTTGGGGAGAAGCTGGAGGAATGGGAGAAGGTTGGGGTGATTTTGTAGCCACAGTGATTCGCATGCGTAAAGACTTTTCCCGTGATATTGACTTTAGTATGGGTGATTACGCAAACGGTGGTGACGGCATTCGTAAATACAAGTACTCTACATCCAATACAACTAATCCAAGTACCTATAACATTATGGATCGTTTCGACTATTGGGGTGTCCACGCAAAGGGTGAGGTCTGGGCCGAAATGCTGTATGAAGTTTACTGGAACTTGGTAGACCGCCTTGGTTTTACACCTGAATGGTTCCCACCTGTCCCTAAAGATATATATGCTACTTCATTATCAGAAGAAGAATTAGAGAGTATCCGTACCCACATCGTGTCCTATGGAAACACATTAGCTATGCAGCTCGTCATTGATGGTTTGAAATTACAGCCATGCAATCCCAATTTTGTATCCGCACGTGATGCTATCTTGCAAGCTGAAAAGCAGTTAACTGGTGGAAAGTATCACTGTGATATCTACCGTGCCTTCGCTAAACGTGGTCTTGGTCGCGGTGCTAAGCTTGAAAGACGTGGATGGCTTGAACAGCGTGTTGAGAGTTACTCTCTTCCTTCCATTTGTGAAGATTAAGTGTCTATATTGTTTCATTTTATTGTGGATTATTCATTTTGTTTTATATACATCTATATATCAACTTTGCTTTTTATTATTATTAAATCATCAATAAACATTTTTTTTTCTCCTTTTATGTTTGACCGATTTTTTTTTTTTTATATTTAAAATAGTATGTTAAAGCAAAAGTTTATCTTTATTATTACAAAGAGTGTGATAAACAAATAAATATATAATTGGATCGTTTTTTATTTATTTATTTATTTATTTATTTATTGAAGTTATTAAAGTATATTACTTCAACTAATAACAATAATATTTACTCATTTATATTAACCGTTATTGATATTTTACACATATTATAGCTACTCATCAAAGCAAAAGTTAACTGATATCCATTGGTGTAGGCATTACAGCAGGTGGTGTGGTAGCATAAGAAGGAAGGCTAAAATAGGTTCCAACGTCAGCAATTTCTGTCAACTCACATAGCATTTTTACAATCTCTGGTGACGTGTAAATATTTTCGGGTAAAGGAGGATATGATGTTGGGAAAGTCTAGCAAGGCAAATTGCATTATATCAACATATGTATACCTGCATTATATATTACTATTTACCTTTTCATCTTTGAATGACGAGTGGAATCTTAAAATGACACTGCAAAGCACAAATCGAACAATAAAATTACACAAGAAATCATCCGTCATGAATCTCTTTAAGCCAATATCTAAAAAAAAGCAGCGAAAGGTATAAGAATAATGTACATGATAGTATGTCCAATGATGATATTTACCGAAAGCAGGATCAGCAATTAACATATCACCAATCATTGTTTCCATGTCAGCTATCTTCTTCACACACTGATCCCAATCATCCTGGTCCAAATTACCAATATCTGACACAGAGCAAAAGCCAAGTAGAGGCGTATGTAGAAACAATGTAAATAAGCTACCGATTTCACTCTTGTCCTGTACTGATGATGGATATTCCGTAGGTGACATCAAACACATAACAGGCTGGTCAAATACGTTGGGTATATTCTTAAATCCGGTGCTGTGATCACTATCTATGATTAAGAATAAGGGTTTTCTTGTGAATGGAATGAGATCACCTGGACACAAACAATGAACAGAAGGAGTCACTGGTACCTCAGTAGGCACAGTGGATGCTTGTGTACCTGTACCACTAGCCGCGGCTGCGGATGCTGCTGCGCCAGTAGAGGCTGCAACCGCATTGGCTGTTGTTGTACGATCTGTATTTAGACTAGGTTTATTACGTTGGGATGTTACTACACCATGTCCATACCCGGGTACTATTTGATCTGGATAAGCACATCCATCTGCAGACAAATATAGTAAAAGGGCACAACCATCGCTAGTGTCTTTGAATGCAGTAGAAATGTAAACCATCAATTGGCTAAGCGAGGGTCGATAAAGTAAGTATTTGTGAGGATTTGATCGTTTGCCAAATCTTTCGCTTTGGTTTACTTGTGCTGTAGTACTCGAGGTGGTGATCTGCGTCGTAGGAGGTCGTGTGGTACTTGTTTGCTGTTGTGACTGTTGCTGGTCCTCTTTAGCACCTGGTACATTTGCGTCCTTTTTTTCATTTTGATGCGAAGATTCGTTACTTTTTGCTAGTGGATGATTTGCAAATGGCTCCCTTTCCAATGATTGTAGCATACGATACATATCAAGTGTAAGCTCCGAGAATTTGATTTGTTTCTGATAGTTTCCCACCAAGATAGCTTCCTGCAACTTTAATTTCTGTATTCCAGGTCCCAAATCCCGTTCCTTAACAGCATTAGATAATCTATGTGTGATTTTGTCCGAAGTTCGGTCCAAATTGATGGGGACAATCTTCTTCTCAGCTTCTGTAAAAGTACTTATTTCATCTAATACCATTTGCCATTCCTTTGCATCAGGTGGTTTGAAATTCTTTGTATACTCGTCAATTAAACCTTCCAGTTCGCCTATAAACTGGCGCACGTTTCCATCCTTGTTCAACAACAAACAAACAATGATGAAACGAGCATAATATCTCATTTTCTTGATCATCAACGCTGAACTATATATGAATCACCAGAAAGTCAGACACCGCCCATCTTCACCGAATTCCCAACCTTAAACTTACTTTTTATCTTCAAGAATATCCTTAAAGTACTGTCTTTCATGTATCGCTTCATAAAATACGTACGATTCATGCAAGTAATTTGTTTCACTCGTCCTTAAACTATATTTTTATATAATAAGTACCATGGCTCACTATAAAAACGACCTACTTACTAATAGTGATAGTATAGCTGTCCTATCTTACTAGCAATTTCGCCCACCTCCCATCTTTTGAGTCCATAGTTGACTTTATTTTCAAGAACTGATCTATGTTGTTGTTGAAATTTCCAAAGCTATAAAACAGAAAACATCAACTTATAAGCAAAAATAATAATAATAAAAAAAGGCAAGTCGACTTTCGAAAACAGTGGGTACACGGACTTACTTTTGTATACACTTCAAAGGTTTTTTCGAAATACTATTTTCACACAGTAGTTAGAATAAGCTGCTTATCATTACTAATTTTTATAAGACTTACTGGTCGCCATTGTCGGTGACTTCCGGTTGGAGGTAAATCTCTACTCGATTGGTTTAGTTGAGCTGTTCATTCACCACATTCTACTGTTTCTAATTGCCACTCACCTCAATCCACCAAATAAGCTTTGACTTTTTTCCAACAAATATTGAAATTCTTCTACTAGCTTTCGATTACGTATGGCTTCCTCATCTGTTTCTGCTGTAGCCAATTCTGAAGTAACATTGACAACAGAAGGAGGAACCGACTTTTCATTACTGGGATTTGTGTTGTTGTGAATGGAATGAGTGTCTATTAGAATGAAAGTGAAGCACCTCGTTTAGAGATCAAGTTAATCGTTACAGCTACTAGCTATATTTACCTGAGTTTGTGGTTGCCGCTGTGGTTGTGCTCGTGGTATTCTTACTTGGTACAGCAACAGCTCCTGCGCTAACACTGTTGTTGATGGTTTTGGTCGAACCAGTTGTAGAAGACGGTTCAGGCTGGCCAGTAAAACCAGACGTACTCTTTTGGTTCTCCATTTTTTACTAGCCTGAGGAAGCAACAAAAAAGAAGAATGAAAACAATCAAGCTCATCTTTGATCATATTTATAGCTAAATTCAAAGACCGCCATGTTTTTTTCTTTAAGAAATGTGGCATGAATTTTACCTTTAGTGCAAATGCGAACGTTTTACTGACTGTATTAACCATGATTAAACAGCAAGTTCAAATATCTCTCATATTAGCTGAAATTACTTATGTTAATCGTTGAAATGAGAAACAGTGTCTTAAGGTAAGGTCAATATGAAAGAAAATGGAATGGCTCTATATTTAGTCACAGCTGCGGTTAAGAATCGAAATTGGTCGTCCATTCTTCTCATCTCATCAGGTGGTGTACATGTAGACCCACTTGATTTAGGCTATCATAACAGATTAAGTCTAATTTATCTAGTAAACTCGATGATAAACAAATAAGTAACATCTCATATCCCTCTTTCTGGTAATGAACCAATATCACATGTATCTGTGAGAGAACGCTATTAAAGCGATTCGGAAACAACGAATCGCTATAGTCACACTACTAAGAGAATAAAACTAAAAATATTTTGAAAATCATTACATTTATTATCCTTCAGAAAAAAATATATATTATGCGATTGTGTGAGCTATTGGTCTAGATTTCTGAAATGATCTACATGTAAAATAAACTATTAGGTAATCATTGATGATGATCAATTGAACGATATACATTTATAATTAATTAATAAACAAGCCTTTTTTAAGCGTTATATTTCATGCATATATATATATATTATAAAAAAGCATACATGGTCTCTATAATAAACCGATGAAGTTAGCAATAGCAGCAACAAGGATCTAGACTAATTACTCTTCGCTCCTGGTAAAAGAACCATTCTGATTGTAATAATGATAAGAGGAGCCTAAGACTAACATCTTTTTATCAATAATATTATATCTACCATATATAAGTGCGATTATACCTTTTAATTATGAATAACTATCAACCCTTACATATATCCATGGTGGATTTATGTTTATCATCATCTGTAGACATAAAGTGCATATGGTAAAAAGCTTGGTATTTATGAATTTAAAGATTATATGATATTATATCGATAACAATGTTTACCAATGTTTTTCTTCCCATCAACTTGAGTATGTCATATGAAAAAAAGAATTATGAAAAGTATAAAAAAACGTCGAGACGCAAAGCACGGTAATACAGTACATGTATAAAGTGGATCATGCATCGAAATTGTCACATGGTTCATGACAACGCGATAACTTTTTTCTCAGCCAAGAAGTCTCAATCATTACATTGAGTTAACATATATTTTAATGGAATTGCGTTATATAATAGAGAGAGCCTTGTATAAAAGTGCCTCTTTCCTTTACTAGTACCAAATGTTACTTTTGGTCAAGAAGAAGCTTAATCACGTCACAATATTATCTATTTTTTTTTCTATTTGTTCTATTTTAGTGTAATCCGCTCTAATTAAGTTTTAGCTGTCATGGTGAGCTATAAATGATTTAACCATTGTCATGAGGCCATATGTTATCTATTTATATATTATGCATAACTGCTGTTTATGTATATATAGTATATTTGATAAAGCAATGTAAAATACATAAAAAATAGACTCACGGTCATTAAAACACGTAACAAAAATGTTTTGTTTTGTATCTTGATACAGCATAATATATTTAAAATGCCCTGCATACACTTTTTGAGACTAATTTCTGTCATATGAAAAGATGATGTACACAAAACAGCATTCTAAAAAAAAACAAATATATAATTTACAGCAATACTATTAAAAAGAGTTGCAATGTTTTTAATTAACCAGTTCATCTTTGAATTTCATGCAAATGAATGGTTTTTATTATTACTCTTTCTTGGTGTCGCTACGTCCTTCTATTACATGAATATTGCTATTAACAATTTTATATCATTAGTTTATTTGCCTGTAGTCTTGTTGGGTAAGATAAACGAGCGTGTTTTGCCTAGAATAGTCTTTTTATTATTATTATTATTATCAATTTGAGAAAAAAAAACATTCTTTTTTCGGAACGATAATGTAATAAAAGTGAAAATCTACATCACTATATATAGACTTTGAGAATAAAACCTGGAGAAAGTCTTTATTACATACTTTACCATGTTGCATTGTATTAAAAATCATATATTTTGTTTCCTATCAATACGAGAGTACGGATTCGGTGATATGAAATATATATCGTATTTTGTTACTAAAAGCAACAGCTAATCGCAAACTGCCTCGTCTAACGATTGAAAGAAATTACTGATTTAAGATAAAGCACTGTTAAAAAAGAGTTTATTCATAGAGATATGAAAATCAGGTTTTATAGTTTCTAACCACTCTTGCTATTTTTTTGCTTCTGTTTATATACAAATATAATTACTTGCTTGCATTTTCTTCTTTCTTCCTTTCTCTCTAATATTTTTTACTCTTTTCTCATCTTTTAAAAAAACAATGATTATTATTGATAAAAGAAAGTTCGCATGTATCTGTAAGTTATAACACTGTATTTGATTAAAAGTCATGATCACTTATTTCTACTCCTTTGTAGCATGCATAAAAGTAGTGACCTATCTATCATAATAAATCAACGCTAAGCTAATGTATTCTCTTTTCTTATAATAATAGGGGCATAGATCCTCAAGATGCGACCATCTGGAGAGAAACCTGGTGGCAGTGCGCAAAAAGGGGCGACCGCTTACCCAATGCGATCAGTGTAGGGAACAACGGAAAAATAAGAAATTACATCAAAAATGTATTTGTCCAAAAAAGAAAGAAAAAATGGCAACAGCGAACCGTGCATCAGTCAGAGCCTACGCCATCCGTCGTATTATGTCAATTGATGCTTTATTAGCATAATAATAATCTAAATAATAAAAGTGATAATAGTAATAATAAAAACACTCATTTGCCTATATTTGCCATCTTTGAACCAACCATATCTTTCATCTAATATGAAAAGTGGCTAATTATCACTTTACTCAAAAGAAACAATTGGAATTACATTCTATTATTATTAAAACAATCAATAAGTGCTTGTCTCTTTCGAGTAAATTAAACCTTTATTTTACAAATGTCTATTATATCATAATTCCAGCACCCATTCTTTCCTTCTCTTTATTAAATAATCAAACTATGATTCTAGCATGGTTTACTTAAGAGTTCATAGTCGAATAAACGTGCTTTTCTTGGGGGCAAGCAAGCTCCTGGTGATATTTCATCCAGCTCAAACCTTTGAATACAAGTGCATTAGAATAAAATAGACGAAATGCATCATTAGTGCTTTACCCCAATTTTTCTGTATAAAATTTGAATGCGCCTTTGTTTGCTACAGCAACCATTTAGAAATATACCAATAATAATGATGATCAGCTAAGCCTTATATTTCTACCTTTAAATACAGTCAACATCACTTTGTCCATTTTCCAATGTGTCCCAATATGACCTAGTAAATTCATCAGGTACTCTCCCAACCCTTGTCCTCTCGCGCCTTCAGCCAACTGTATTTCATAGCTATAGATTACGAGTCATTAGATCTCGTTCTTAATAAGCATTCCACCATTTACCAATAAGCACAGTTGGCATTGACATCGTCGTCCATTGTTTCCTCTTGAACCATTTGAAACAAGAGGAATCCTTTTAGATTGTTTGGATCATTCGCACTTCTCGCAATCAAATACCGAGCTTCGGGTGCAAGCATTTCGCTTCGTTTTTGTTGATCGCTCCAGCCATCGTTTGTGTCTTTATACCTTGTAATATATTGCTTCAACAGCGTGCTCAGATACTCGAGGCTCTATTCACTTACATGTGATACAGATTTGATTTCACCAAGTTAAAGGACCAGTCAGCCAGTGAAGTTGGAAGGTCGTCTACATGATAATAGTCAATGACTATATCAAGATCATTACTGCATATTTATATCAGTATTTATATCAAACTGTGTCCATACATCCATAATATGACATACGTTTTATACACAAGAGGGGAATCCAAAAAGTTAACAAGACAGGGTTCCTATATTAGGTAAGCTTAGAACAGGTGCTTTTTGATGATTGCATTATCATTCATACTCTATTCACTTTGGCCAACAATCCATCAGGATCGCCCTTTTCATTATTGTTACAATTATTAATTATTGTATTTATTGAATCATTGTTACTAGCGTTATTTATCTGAAATAATGAATGTTTTAAACAATAAAATACCTCGTGAATTGGCATCTTTTAAGTGGATGAAATTCTGGAGTACAAAATAAAAAGTGAGAAAGAGTTGAACAGAGAAAAAGGTGACGTTTTTGATGCCATTTCGGCAATATAAAAAATACAAAGTCCCTTTTGTCATACAACGAATTCTTTTCATTCTTTTTCTTTATTTTTGTTTTTTTTAAAAAAAAAGAGGTCATCCCAACGTAAAAATGGCAAGTGTTTTGGATGTAAGCGTCTCAAAAGACGGAGAACGCATTTTGTGTAAAGGACATGGACTCGAGATTTGTGATTCGTGCAAGGCTGATTGGAGTGCACACAACGCTTTAGCCGCCACTTTGAAGCAAGTGAAAGAGCTACCACCACCCAACGCACCCAATCCCACACGAAACGCCCAAGTGACTCGACTGAAAGAAGAAGGAAACAAGTATTTCAAACAAAACAATTTTAAGGAAGCAATTCGCTTCTACACGATGGCAGTTGAATTATCTTGGTCTCGTCCGCTGTGGGAACCCCTTGCCTTTCAATATGTCAGAGAAGAGCTCGCTCCGGTGCTCAGCAACAGATCTGCCGCTTATATGTCGCTCAAGAATTTTGTGGAGGCCTACGTCGACGCTGAGATGGTCACCCGCTTAAAGCGTGAATGGAGCAAGGGTTGGTTTAGAAAAGGAAAGGCATTGGTCGGTCTTGGAAGAGTCGAGGAGGCTTCAGAGGCCTTTCAAACAGGTCTCAGATTCGATCATGAAAGCGAAGAACTCAAGAAGGCTCTGGCCGAAGTCGAATCAAATTCAAAAAAATAAAAATGTCAAAAATCAAGACTCTTTTTTTTTCCCAATACAAAAACACTCTTTTCTACCCATTTATTCGCTAGAAATGCTCACGTATTTGCGTCCTTTTTTTCGCTCGTTTCTTTGCTTAAGAAGAGCGAATACATCATATATAATACAAACAAAAGGATATTATGGTAAATACTTTTGGTAAGTGTGGGTAGTGTTAGTTGGCAACATCAGTTGGGTCATCTGTGAATGCATGTCAAAGCAAATAACTCCATTGCTCGTTCTTTCAATAAACGATAAACTAACTTTACAGAAGTCGGAATGACATGGTTCAAGTTCTTATAGTATATTGCTTCTTAATTCGATTCGATAGGTCATATGAATATTTGCACGTAAAATGGCAGGTTTAAAGATAAGCCATCAGTGTAAAAACGCGATATTGGCGTTTATTTGAATAAACAACTCGGTGTTTTCTAAATTACATTAAACAAGACCGTTTTTTTTTACGCGAGACATGAAAAAACAGTTTCTCAAACAATGAAAAAGAATAGGTAATTTTATTTTACATAGCTTTTAACAGATAAAATTGGTTATTTATATAACATTCCACGTCTTTGTAGGCCAAAGTCGTTTGAAGATCACGTTGTGGTAATCCTTCTTATTTTCTGGAAAGATCAGATCCATATAGGTGAGCCAAAGAGAGGTGGGATTCGATAATAGCGATAAAACAAGAATACTCAATTTGTTCATCTCCGTTAACCAGAATTCAACGGCACCGCTTGATTCAATAAAAAATCCACAATCATAAAGAGTAAGATACTCTAAAGACTTTATATTATTAATACAGTCTATAGACGAGGTGTGTACTGCTATAGAATACAGATGCAACTCCTTGAGCTTTGTCAGTTTGTCCATGCCAGCCAGTAGTCTCTTTGAAGTCGAAAGCGTGGATGAGCTTGAATTTGAATTACTATGACAGTTTCGTAGTTCAAGCACTTCAAGCGAACAAAGAGACTGATACAAAGTAGATAAGCTCTCGTCATGCAAAATTATGCAACCGAGACGGAGTTCTGTGAGTTGAGTACAACATGCGATATGATCAATACCGTTTTTCAATATGAAAGCCCCGGTAGGTCTGGCTCCTAGACCTGGAATTAAGGCTCCTCTGGATGCATTCCCCGAAGGTGATATCGACAATTGGCCAACCTTACAGGTTGTTTTTTTATAAGCGGATATATTCAACTTTTGAATTATTTGAGGGTTAACATTTAATACAACACCATCGAGTGTTTTACTGCCTTGAGAATACAACTTGAGCTCAGTAAGCTTTGGTAAGTTGTCAATGGTATCTCCAACAATTTCTATGAAACGATCGTTGGATGAAAGTCTGGATCCACAAAACAGGTGAAGGCACTCTAGAATAGCTCCTTGTTCCTTGATGATATTTAATTCTGATTCTGTGATCTTAACATCCATTAACTTTAGTGATTTTAGCTGAGGGATGACTTCCTTTATCAATAATGTGAGTACATGGGGCTCTATAGAACAAAAAGAAATATCCAGGTCTGTCAACTTTTTCAACTGCTGAATCCAAGAGATACTGTCATCGGGGCGTATGATTTTATGATGCAAACATAAGGACGTTAGCTGAGCCAAGTCTCCAAGTGTGCCTCCTAGCTCCCCGAAAGAAACTTCTAGACCAATTCTACCTTGATGCTGTTTGTAAACTATGCCATTGTCTTGAATATCGAAAAATTGATTTTTTGGCTTTGCCAACTCCTTTTGTAATAAAATAAACTTTGCTGCGGTATCTAACGTTGAGTCACACACCATGAGCGTTGGTAATTGTGAATTGTAAAAGTTAATTCCGAAATACGATTCTAGCATTATGCTGTGGAATGAACCCGTTACTCTGTTTTCCATAATCTCTGGTGAACCAAACTGATTCAGTCTAAGCTCTCGTAGTCCTGTAAATAAACTCAGTACCCAACATATAACTCTGCTGGATAAATACTGGCATCCGCTCAGGTCGAGAAAAACAACACATCTGATTCTTGTAACTCTGTTGTCGACAGTATCATGTTTCGGTAGTAGATGCCTATTAATGAAGTATAAAAGTGTGTTGTCTGATATAGATGGATGTGGACGGAAGTCCAAGTGAGACCAGCAAATAGCGTTTTGCAAGATTAAATCTCGTAGGTAAGTGCAAGTCTCCATCATATGGTTTTTATCTTTTATTTCTAGATATTGTATCATATCAATAGCAATATCCACAGGTAATTTAGTCAGCATAATAACGATCGATAAAAGAGAAAAGGGGGGTTTCTGAAAAAAATGAGAAAAAAAAATATATAAAGAGTGTGGCACTATTTGTTGTACAAAGTGAATTCATTAAGGAGACCTAGAGTAACTTTAATTAACTTTACATTGAAAGTTCTGTGGCAACTCAACACATCAGTGATTTTTATTTTCTCACCAGATTGATTACACTGAATTAACTACGTGCTCATTCTGTTAAAAGATCGATACCTATAACCTATATCATTAATTAAAGTAAATATCAGCAGTTCATTTTCTCCTATTTTTATTATTAAACTTTAATAAGAAAGTCACTCTTTCTAACTTGAATGTGTATAAAGATATATAAACAAACATCTCAGATTTGGGAATAGATTCGGATAACTCTCTATCTTGAATCTATTTGGTATTTACAAGAGCATATGAATATTTATTAATTTAAAATTAAAATAACAGCACTTAATGGTGTCATTGCACACAATACCTAGAATAAACTTCTCGTAATATCAACCAGATAAATTCATCATGTTAATAATATTAATAATCATATAACATTTCATTTTTTTAGTAAATAGAATCAAACATGTTGATTTAATGTGAGGTGACATGATCTTGCTTTTGTATAAGTAATTTGCATGATTTAAATACTTTAACGCATATTTATCAATGCTATGAGTCAAAATATACACTATTTAATAGTATTACTGATGATAAGAACAATCTTTTTAGAACAGAAAGGGTGATAGTTAAAACTGGGTAAAAAAAAAACATGCGCACTTTGCCACCTCTTCCTCATTTTTCTTTTCTTAACATTAATTTCTCGAACATTACCAATATCCCGAAATATAATCCGAGAACTACATACCCGTCAAGGACCCTTTATTTAATTTTTCTTTCCTTTTTCTTTTTTCTTCAAAGAGAAAAAAAAAAGAGAGAGAGAGAATGAATGAGAAGGTTTTATACACAATTACATTGATCTAAAGAAGAAATAGGATCATATCACCAAGTTAAAAACACGCTTATATTCGATTGATAGCCAATAAAATGTATATTTAAAACCATAAAGCAACAGAAATCAAAAATGATTAAACATATTAACGTTTTGAAACCAAACCTTTATTGAAAATCGAATTATTGTAAACGATACGAACAATAAAATGGCATATTG
>VCJI01000792.1:0-16123 GCA_024139395.1 Backusella morwellensis | reverse complement strand
AATAACGTAACAAGCTATTTTTATTAAACCACTTTTAAATAAGTAACATAATAAATAGTGAACAAAGTTATTACAACCATTTAATAATAAACATATCAATTGATAGCACTCTTGAATAAGATCCATATTATTGAATTAATATCAAGCTTTTTATCTCCTTTTTCTTCTATTCTTAACAATAAACCTTATCATCCATCTCAAATATTATAATTCCAGACCGGATCAACCTTTTGCTTTACTTATAAAAAACTCAGCTACTGAAAAGACAGTCGCTACAATATGAGATGGGCGGTATATCCATAGAGGGGGCGACCTCAAAATTCGATTTAATTTGGGGTGCCATCATGGCACCCAAATTTTTGAGTGTTTTAACCCTTTTTCCATTAAAAACAACATATTTTCACTTCTTCAGAGCTACTGAAAGCTAATATATCTACATGTCTAAATTATCTTTTTTTTTTATGTTTGAATAGTTCAGCATTATTTTACATGTTCGCACTAATAAAGAGACTGAACCTAAATTCCATTTTCGTAACAAAGGTTTATTTGGCCTAAGATTTTAAATGTATTTTTTTTATATAATAATAAGAATTATAATGTTGATGTAAATATAAATCATAATATAGTATCATAGTACTATAGTTGAATATTGTCTAGTTACTGGTGCAAGGGGATCTATCAATTCGTCTGGAACATTGATCTTTTTTGCATACTTTGCACTTGTTCTTACATTTTTCTCTTCCATTGTTTCCATTACACCCTTTTTCACCCCAAATTGCGAAAAATTAAATTGAATTCCGAGGTCGCTCCTATACAATTTATGTATAAGTTAGCACCTGCAAGAACTTTTCTGACTTCCTTAAAAAGTATGCTGGTTCTGTAAACAAAAATTTGTAATCAGTCGATCACTAACTGTAATCTTACATATTTAACTCTAATACTCTTTTTTTTAAACTTAAAATTTTTTATACCAGGATGATGGTTTTCATGCCATTTACTTATATCACTATCAATATTAACCACTATATTATGGAGAGTCCCAGGCCAAGAACCTGGGAGTTGGAAAACATCAATCTGAATTCGAAATGTTTATTTGGTTAAATAAATCGGTTCAAGATGCTGTGGAAATGACACAATCCATTTATAATCATGATAAAGTGGATGATTAGTATAAACAGTGTTTCTATGATTCATAATTACATTGAGCTATAAAATAAAACCTGATTTTGCTGCTCCCAAGCTCCATGAATAGTAAAAAGGTGAGGCGACTAAACTTTGCGTCTGAACCTTATCAAGGAGATATATGTAAAATATTATTGGCGTGTAACTGTGTTTAATAAACAAGACTAAGCTTAAAGAAAACAGAGTGCTGCACCGGGTGTTCGTAATTCCGCAACCAGTTCAAAATATAGCTTTAAGAACTTATCGTCATATGATGATTGGTGGTTCGAGTAAAATGGGATTTAAAAAAAAAAAAAGAGAAAAAGAAAAGAAAGGCATTGACATTGCTTAATAATAAAGATTTTACCAAGAACTGGTAGCATATATATTGAAAACCAATCCATGAGAAAGCACGCCAGATAGTCTTTAGTTATCACCTGTTTTTCTAGTTTCTACTTTATTTTTTTGGTTTTTTAACTCGATAATAAAGAAAACAAAATAGTTAACAAAACCACTAACAGGGTCCGCCTTCCATTCAGAATGCCAATAAACCAATAAATTAAATAATAAAATATGCAACGGATTCTTAAATATACGGAATAAATCGATTGATAAGAAAAAGAAAATATACATATAAAGTAACTACACCTGAAAAAGAAAAAAATGGTAATATACTCTTCTCCGAGCTCAACCTGCGTGTAACAATTGCTGTGCACTTTTAAGTGGAGACAATGATATTTTTCCCACGACTATAACATTGGATGTTACAATCGTGAGAAAGCCTGTCTAAAAATATGTTTCAAGTCAATTGACAACTGGGAAGGACAAACTAAAACCTTAAGTATAGTACAAGAACCACATATTACTATTGACAAGTCATTATTTTATTAATGATATTCAAATGACAGCCCTGCTGTCTAAAACTAATATTACAATGTATAGGTATTTTTAAAATATTATAAAAAAAAGGGATTAAAAACTGTATAAACGAAAGGGGATATTAAATTCTAAAAGGGATTTTTTTTGATCTATGCAGCAGCTTTATCGACTTCATATTCGTGCTCTTTCTGGTCAGCATTGTACTTCTTGGTCTCTTCATCAGAGCGACCGATGGCATCATCTTCAACATCTGTGTAATCGTTCTTGTGATGGCAGACCCAGACACCAATACAACAAATAAAGGCAGTGGCGGCAATACCTGTGTACATCCAAGTCAACTTGGGATCAACAGTAACGGGGACCAAAGCAAAGGAAAGGATAGAAGCGAAACAGTTAGTGAGCAAGAAAAGAGCCATAACGATAGACTTCATGGATTGAGGAGCCTTCTTGTAAGCATATTCATTACCAGTGACGGAGGCAAAGATTTCAGACAAGGCGACGAAGAAGTAAGAAGGAATCTGGTAACCAGCAGAAATCTTCTCGGGAAGGGCACCGTAAATCTTGGCTTGAATACCAGCAGTGTAGCCCATAGCAACGGAAGCAAAGAAGAAGCCAAGAGTAATACGCAAAATTGGGCGGAAAGTGAAGCCGAAGCGGGAGAAAGTGGGGTAAATAATGTTATCAAAAATAGGAACGAGGATAATAACGGTAATGGGATCGATATTTTGCATAATATCGTTAGGAACATCACCAGTCCACATAGTAGAGGCTTGAGAGATAAGATTGTTTGTAATTTGAGAATAACAAAGCCAGTAGAAGGGATACCAACAGAATACAATACAAGCTCTAAGGGCACGTCTCAATTCATCAACGAATACATCGTCCCAAGTAGCCTTAGCAGCCAATTCGGGATGTTCAATAGCGAGCTTAGATGGCTTACAGTTCTCCATACCTCCAACCTTTCTACTGTACCAGAAAAGCTTACCAGCTTCAACGAAGACGGAGCCACGAGGAGGAGCAACGACATATCTCTTACGACCAAGAAGAACGACAGCAATACCAGGAATAAACATAATAGTAGGCAAAAGGTAAGCGGGCCAGAAACCGATGTTCTTTTCTAATTCAGTAGTGGCAATGGCAGAGAGAGAGCCAATGTTAATACCCCAGTAGAAGTAAAGGAAAATCTTTTGGTAAGTAGCCTGAGGAGAAACGATGACACGTTCACCTTTCTTGGTAGTTCTAACGAAAGCAGCTTTACTCTTATACTGCTCAGCAACGAGAGGAGCAACATTAGATTTGATACCACCGGTACCAAGACCAATAATAATAATAGCAACAATAAAACCAGGGAAAGCAGCGCCGCTTTCAATGGCCATAGGAGAGGAAGTGGCAGTCAAGATAACCAAGCCAACTAAATAAGTAAAAGCAAAGACGATGATGGTCTTGTATTTTCCAAGGAATTGATCAGCAATGATAGCACCAATAATAGGAGTAATGTAACACCAGAACTGGAAGAAAGTTGTTAAAGCAGTAGCAGTTTGTTGACCTTTACCCATGGCACCAGCTTGATCAGCAGGATCTATTTAAAATGAGTATTATTGTTAGTTTTAATTTAATATTAATAAAGTTTTTTTAGTGAACTTACAGCTCTCGGGAGCAGGGTATTGGATATAATTCTGGAAGGGACCAGTAAGACCATAGTAGGTGAAACGTTCACAAAATTCAATGATGATGACAAGATAGGCTGACAAGGGGATGGCGTCAGAAACCTCTCTTAAGGTTTTCCAGTCTTCTTCAGTGGGTTCAGGACCATGATTTTCTTCTTCATGATACACCTCATCACTTTTATAAGATCCAATGGAAGCCTTCTCGTCTTGTTCGTATTTTTCAGACATAAAAGAATTAAAGAAATAAGCAATGTAGAAAAAAATAATGAATCAAAATCTGGTCTTTATATACAAAATCTGAGCAGTATATTTTTAGTCCTAACAAATGGAAGTCAACCTTCTGAGCTGTTGAGTTTATGGTGAACAAATAGGGAACCGATTTTTTGTGGAACATAAATCTGATTTGAGGAGTTGTACTAGGTACCATCTGATCATTTTCGAATAAGGTTATTTTTCGGAGAAGAAACATTGTGTAACTTTCTTCAATAGATTATCAGTCAAAAAAAATACAAAATCTGCAATGTCGGGAGATGAAAAAAAAAGAGATGAAAATAACTGGTTTTGGACCACTCAAGTTGTTTTCGTGGCACGAATTGCGTGACACATTCAGCCTTTATCTTGTCTCAAGTTTGTTTGGAAAACTTTTCTATTGTCAAATTAAAATAAAAAAAATGACTCGGTTTTTAATGTTTTGAAGTAGTGTTGATTTCTTTCTTACAAATATTCTTCTTATTGTAAGTATATGATGGAAATCATTGTAACTCAAATATGGGGCTAATGAATTCTATATAAAGAGATAAAATTTTAATAAAGAGAAAAGATAAAATTCGCCTCCTTGCTTTCTGTTTAAAGAAATTTCTATGAGGATTGAATTTTCATAAACCGATGTTTGTTTGAACTGTGCTGTCAGCAGCGATCACTGTTATTTTATTTGTTCGTAATGTTATCTAAAAGTTTTCTATAGAGTGGTAACATAAAATTCAAGCACATACCAATCAATATGTCTTTAATTATGATGATAAGATAAATGAAATAAAATGAAAATATATATATTTAATTGTTTTCTGAAATAAATGCCCTTTTACAGTATTATTGTGCTTGTAATGGAATAAAGCCGGTTTTTCTCACCCTGTATATATTTTCGTGGGAGATTTGTTCTTCATTATTAAAGTTGGAGAAAAATTTTCTATATATGGAATTAGTGGACACGAAGGGGAAACAGATATCATTATATAATAGATTAATGCAAGACTACACCATCAAGTATTTATTTAGTTAAGAGTTTAAAACTATAATATATAATTTAAATGTATTATACTTTTTATTTACTAGTTTGATGAAATTGTAGTGTTTTCATCATCATTTGTTAAGCTAAATCAAAGCATTTCAAATATATCCTTGTAAAAATGATAAACTATCCTAAAACACATTTGACCATATCATATTATTATCACTTTATATAAAAAGCCGGACATCTGGTATGAAGAGAATCCATACTGACATACCTCTTAAACTAAATACCAGAAAATGGGAATGCCAATAAATTAGATGTATTTTGTACTACAAAACAATAAAAAGTAGAAATAGCCATTTATTCAACTTTTCATTGCTTCGTATAAAGTATTAGCAAAAAACTGGAGTGTTCTAAAATAATAAGCGAATGGGCCCCAATTGCTTTATTTTAATTAATGTTAATCTTGAAAGGACACCATTATATTCTTTGTTTCAAGTTTACTGATGTTGCAGATAAGGGCACTCATAAAATTGTTTTCAGCGGGTTTTTATTTTCAATTCAAAATTTGAGAGCCACAGTTACTTGGATCAAAGATCAATCAAAACATTATATTTACTGTTTTTTCTTATTAGATGTATATCAACTTAGTATAGAATATCTATTTACATGTTGTAATATTTTAAGAAAAAAAGAAAGAAAGAAAAAATAATGACATATATCCGCAATGCTTAGTTGAGTTTTCTTTGTTAAAGGGTCCCATATCAACTCCGGAAAAATGTCCGAAGATATTTTTCTATCAATGACAAATACAAAAAGAAACTCTCGCGCGTGCCTCTGTGCTATTGACATTGCTGCTGTTGTTGTTGTTTTTAACATTAATAAATATTATTTACAGCTTCCAATTCATTCGATACAGATCGTAATAGTGAGAAGATTAAAAGACTACACATGTCAATACATTTCAAAGATGGTTTTAAATTCTGATCCACCCCACTCGTATTTTAATTCGCAGATAGAACTAATACTGACTACAAGTTTCACCTAGTTTGTATTAGATAAAATCCACAAAATGCGTTATATTCGATACATAAAATGTATTAAATTCGGTACATATTGATTGACTTAACACGTAATTACTTAGCGACTTAATACAAGAGAGCAATGGCGTTTCCAGTCCAGCTTATATTTTTAAAAGGAGCTAAAAGTACAGCCGTCTCCACATTATGGAATCAACGAAACTTTAAAAAAAAGCTACGCATTATTGCAAGCATGGAAATATTTTTTAGAACTTTTGACGTTATCAATTAAATACCATGTCTCATGTACATTTATTTCTATATTACTCCGAACATATCAAACTACAAAGGCGAAACTAACTTTATAAAGGGCAAAAGAAATCAGATCGCATTACTTTATGCGTTTGGAATTTACTCTTGTCAAGCAAGAAAGTTCACAGATGTGTACAAAGCAATTACGTTAATGAGAAATTGTGTATTTAATATTCTAAAAAGATATATTAATTAGAAAATAAACGTGTCTTTGATGAGTACCAGCTAAATTAAAAAAAAATATGACTTTAAAATGTCAATCATGCATCGGTTTTTATTTGAACAATGGCCTCTCTGCTACACGCGAACTAATTTACGTACATGGTTAGCCTGTGTTAAATTGAGTTGGCGTTGATAATATAGATATCCAAGCTTACCAGTAAGCATCAAATCGTCTTTAATACGAGGAATGGGGAAGGCTACCAAACTCATCTTCAGATCCAGAAGAATCGCCATCATTCCCTCTCTAGAACTCTCCTGGTTTTTTTTCCATGGATAACCTCCTGCTCGAAAATGTACTGGATGTTCCTTGCAGCGTTGCCATTGTGTTGCCATACAGTTCAACAGTCTGTGCATACGTGGACTGCATGTATCGTGTTTTCACCAAGGGTCTTTCCCGTCAGACTTCATTCACTACATTTTGAGCACATTTGTGAAGTATAATATTTATCTACAACAACTACCGCCAGCTCACCATCTCTTTCATCTTCACCAGTAGCGCGTGAGAAAATAAATTCAATGATGCGACCATCTGATCGAATCAAGTTGGTAAACAGAATATTCTCTTTATTTGTTCTTTCACTTTGGAGAACAGGTAATGGCCGCCTTTCACTCTTAAAAGGCTACATACCTGTTTTAACTTTCTGAGAGCACCTTTTATCACTTGTATCGTTTTGTGGAGAACAAAGTGAACCTCCATGGAATAAGACCGATATTTTCTCGATTACAAAAGTACTTTTTACTATAAAAGATGATGATGATGGTATTGATTGTTAACTATCAATTATTTTAGCTCCCACTTGATTACATTTACAGTCTTTTAAGGTAGATGGTGGCATTTCCGTTGGTAAAGAAACTTGGATCAATCTGCGCGGGCATGCATACAGAAGCAACCATGAAAGCAAAAGTATCTCAAGATTGGAATTGATTCATTATTCTGGGGAATGGCCTTTTTTAATGAAGCAACATCATCCATTTATTATGGATTGAATATCCCTTTAGAAAAAACTGGAAACGCTATTTTCAATTCATATTCAAGATATTAAACCCCATGTTCTACTGTATCTAGCTTGTTTTCATTAATGTGATCGGCGATGTATCTCTCCGCTCTAGAAAGCCTCCAGGCTACTCCAGAACCTTCCAAAGTTTTTTTCAGAAATATCTTTATGTGCAAGTGATCAGGTCTTGGTGCGTAATGTGCGAATCCAGAGTGGCTGCTTCAGGCTTTTCTTATTTTGAATCATGTCCAACCCCAATTTACCAAAATTAGAAAACGAATTAAATAAACAGAAGACTGTAAGAGAAGCCATTATCACTTTGCACAATGTTTACACCATCATTTGGATGAAAATTAAAACATTAAAATGAAGGATCTCTATATGATCTGGATGTAGTTTTAATTTTATAAACACACAATTTCAATGCTAAAAATGAAAATATGAATATTTATTAAGATTTAGTTTTATAAACAGCACTGCTGCCTAAAAGAATAATATTACGTTTTTGAAATATAAATACGAGTATAAGAGATAAATAATTATAATTAAAGGGTAAGGGAAAAGGAAGGTAGGTTGCTTTAGATCTTCTCGACAGCTTCATACGCAATTTCAGCTTCCTTTCTAACAATATATTTCTTCTCTTCCTCAGCTGTACGAAGAATGTTATCTTCTTCGACATCAACAGCATCGTTCTTGTGATGGCAGACCCAAACACCAATACAACAAATAAAGGCAGTGGCGGCAATACCTGTGTACATCCAAGTCAACTTGGGATCAACAGTAACGGGGACCAAAGCAAAGTTAAGGACAGAGGCGAGACAGTTAGTGAACAAGAAAAGAGCCATAACGATAGACTTCATGGACTGAGGAGCCTTCTTGAAAGCATATTCATTACCGGTGACAGAAGCACCGATTTCAGACAAGGCAACGAAGACGTAAGAAGGAATCTGGTAACCAGCAGAAATCTTCTCGGGAAGAGCAGCGTAAATCTTGGCTTGAATACCAGCAGTGTAAGCCATAGCAACGGCAGCAAAGAAAAAACCAAGAGTAATACGCATGATGGGACGGAAGTGAATACCATAACGACGACAGGTAGGATAAATGATATTATCGAAAACAGGGACTAAGATGATAATGACAAGAGGATCGATGTTTTGCATAATATCGTTAGGAACATTGCCAGTCCACATGGTAGCAGCTTGAGAAATAAGATTGTTTGTAATCTGGCCATAACAAAGCCAGTAGAAGGGGTACCAGCAGAATACAATACAGGCCTTGAGGGCACGTCTCAATTCATCAACAAATACATCATCCCAGGTAGCCTTGGTAGCCAATTCGGGGTGGGAGATAGCGAGCTTGGAAGGCTTACAGTTCTCCATACCTCCAACCTTTCTACTGTACCAGAAAAGCTTACCAACTTCAATGAAGATGGAGCCACGAGGAGGAGCAACGATATATTTCTTACGACCAAGTAAAACGACAGCAATACCAGGAACAAACATACAAGTGGGCAGAAGATAAGCAGGCCAGAAACCAATGTTCTTTTCTAATTCAGTAGTGGCAATGGCAGAGAGAGAACCAATGTTAATACCCCAATAGAAGTAAAGGAAAATCTTTTGGTAAGTAGCCTGAGGAGAAACGATGACACGTTCACCTTTCTTGGTAGTTCTAACAAAGGAACGCTTATTTTGGTATTGCTCAGCAACGAGAGGAGCGACATTAGATTTGATACCACCGGTACCAAGACCAATGATAATAATAGCAACAATAAAACCGGGGAAAGCAGCACCACTTGCAATAGCAACAGGAGCAGAAGTAGCAGTCAAAATAATCAAACCAGCCAAATAAACAAATGCAAAAAGAACAATGGACCAGTACTTTCCAAGGAATTGATCAGAAACGATGGCACCAATAATAGGAGTAATGTAACACCAGAACTGGAAGAAAGTGGTTAAAGCAGTGGCAGTTTGTTGACCTTTACCCATGGCACCAGCTTGATCAGCGGGATCTATAGTGGATGGAAAAAAAAGTTAGTTCTGATGGTTAATGAGCTTTTTCATTTGATAATACATACAGCTATCAGGAGCAGGGAATTGGATATAATTCTGGAATGGTCCAGTAAGACCATAGTAAGTGAAACGTTCACATAATTCAATAATAATAACGAGGTATGCTGCAAGAGGGAGTGAATCAGCAACTTCTCTTAAGTTCTTCCAGTCCTCTTCAGTGGGTTCAGGTCCTGGAGAATCCTCATCATGAGTAACTGGAACTTCTTCTAGAGATTGAGATAATCTCTTTTCGTTTTCGCTTTCGATCTTCTCAGACATAATAAAGAAAAGAAAGTGAAAAAAAGATTGACGAGATCAAAAGATAAAACAAGAAGAAAAGGGGAATTTATTAAACAAAAATGGACATTTTATATAAGATTGTAGAAAAAAAAGCAAAAAGGAAAGGTATATCTTGGTGGTACCAAAGTGTAACAAGCATTATAATTTGTGGATAGAAAATAACAAATGAGTGACCATCTGCTAGTGCTACCAATAACTGATTCGATAATTCAAATTAGGAACATATGATCTTTTGTTTTTCTTGAGATGTTACGATTTTGTGTGAGAATTTGGTGTATCAAATCAAGACATACTTTCCATACTTGACTTTTTGTGTACAAAAAAAGACATCAAAGATAAATCTAAAAGATATAATTATCACTTTTATAAGAGACCACTTTGCGCACATATCAGCAGCATATTTTAGATGTTTTAGAAACGCGCAACAGTTTATTTCCTTATGATCCCTGTAAGATAAAAATAATATTATTATTTGCGTAACAAAAAGCTAACATACACAGATAGCGTGTGTACTTTTATTTTGATGGCAGAACATTACACATAGATCAATCAGTTTTATATCAACTTTGAAAAAATTGAGAAATATAAAATGAGGGACCTATTTATCAGTTATTTCTTCTTTGTTTAGATTCTAGTTTAAGTATCATACCAGACTAGGAAATATCAACTAGTCAACACAGGACTTCTTGCTTCACTCCTGTAATGCAACCTATGGATCAGACGGTGGAATGGTTTATTTTTAGCCAATAAAAATAAAAGCAGTAGATTGAAGTCTATCTAAAGTAACCAATACTCGGCTTTCTCTTCTAAAAGATAGAATGATTTTTGACAAATCACGTTTAAGAGCTGGTATATCTTTTTTTGATTCTGATTTTATCAATTTGAACTATATCTCTGTGTACAGCGGACTTTCGAGAAAGGTGCTGCTTTATTCCAGTATCACGGTAGCATCGCAAAATATGACAACAGAGAATTTGAATCAAATAAATACTCGCCATTATGCCAAAACAGATGTAAACTATTTGAAGCAACTTAATTAAATGGATGTGATATGCAACCATTTCACTAAAATCAGAAAAAAAAATGATAAAACAAAAAAGTAAATTTTAAATTAATATGGATTAACATTGCACAAAAGATCTGGTAGGATGATTTAAGCTTTTATTCTTATTATGATTTAAAGTAAGCTACAACACCAATAAAAACTGTATAAAAATGCAAATATGTACATATGAAGGGAAAAAAAAAGAAAAAACAGATCTACTGTATTAAATTGATATTGAAATTAGGGAGTCTGTATTCTCCTTCTTTCTGTATCGTTGTATACAGATCTAATGATGGAACAAAGTACAGTTTCATGTAATATATATTATATACCACTTTTTTCTATTTCATAGTCGATTTCCGATTGAGCTACTGCAGTATATTTTTTATTCTCTTCTTCAGAACGCCCGATGGCATCGTCAGCAGCATCAGTGGCATCACTCTTATGATGGCAAATATAGAACAATATTGTACAGATGAAGCAGGCAGCCGAAATTCCTGTGTACATCCAAGTCAAAAATGGATCAACTGCAACCGAAACTAAAGCAAAACCAAGAATAGAAGCAATACAATTAGTGAACAAGAAGAGAGACATCACAATAGATTTCATAGATTGAGGAGCCTTCTTGTAAGCATATTCAAGACCAGTGATGGAGGCAAAGATTTCAGAGAAAGCAATGAATACGTACGAAGGAATCTGGTAAGCAGCAGATATGGGATATGGGGTGGCATAAATTTTAGCTTGGATTCCAGCTGTATATCCCATGGCAATAGAAGCAAAGAGAAATCCAAGTGTGATACGCATGATTGGACGAAGAGGCATACCGAAACGGCGGAATGCGGGATAAACAACACGATCCATAATAGGGATGGTAAAAATTAAGACAATGGGGTCAATGTTTTGCATAATGTCATTAGGAACATTACCAGTCCACATTGTGGAGGCTTGGGAAACAAGGTTATTTGTCATTTGCGAGTAACAAAGCCAATAGATGGGAAACCAGCAAAACACAACACATGCTCTGAGAGTACGCTTCAGTTCATCAACAAATACATCATCCCAAGTAACCTTTGAAAGCAATTCAGGGTGATCGATAGCGAGATTTGATGGCTTACAATTCTCTATACCTCCAACCTTTCTACTATACCAAAACAACTTTCCAGCTTCAACAAAGACTGATCCGCGTGGTGGTGTTTGAATATAGCGTTTGCGACCGAGATAAACGACAGCAATTCCGGGGATGAACATCAAAGTAGGTAAGAGGTATGCGGGCCAGAATCCAATGTTCTTTTCTAATTCAGTGGTGGCAATGGAAGAGAGAGAGCCGATATTGATACCCCAGTAGAAAAAATTGAAAATTTTCTGGTAAGTAGCCTGAGGAGAGACGATGACACGATCACCTTTATCAGTCGTTCTGATAAAAGGTGTTTTACTTTGGTATTGCTCAGCAACAAGTGGAGAAACATTAGATTTAATGCCACCCGTGCCGAAACCAATAATAATAATTGCCACAATAAAACCGGGAAATGCTGCACCACTTTCAATGGAAGGAGGGCATGAAGTTGCAGTCAAAACGATCAAACCGCAAAGGTAAATGAGGGAGAATAAAAGAATGGAACGATACTTTCCCAGATATTGATCTGCAATAACAGCGCCGATAATAGGGGTGATATAACACCAAAACTGAAAAAAAGTTGTTAGAGCGGTTGCAGTCTGTTGACCTTTGCCCATGGCACCAGCTTGATCAGCAGGATCTAGTAGATCAAAAAATTAAAAATATATATATATTAAGCATGGTTTACACGCAAATTCAACAAAAACACATACAACTTGGTGGAGGAGGATACTGAATATAATTCTGGAATGGACCACTCAAACCATAATAAGTGAAGCGCTCACAAAACTCGATGACAATAACAAGATAAGCAGACACTGGAATTTTATCAGATACTTCGCGTAAGGTTTTCCAGTCTTCTGCAGTTGGTTCGGGACCATGGCTGTCATCTAAAAATTCAATTTCATTTTCGCAAACTTCTATTGCAGACTTCTCTTGCTCCAACTTGTCAGACATGATTAGAGAGATTGCGTGGTACAAACAATAAAAAAGGAAAAGATGTAACCATTAAGTTTTTTCAATTTAAAAATATATGTAACACCAATTCAATCAGATGGATTAAATTCAAACTACGAAAAATATAAATGAGTTTAAGCCATTTGGTAAACCAATCACTTCATATCCATCATCTACGATTCGACAGTTTGAAGTGAAGGCATATGACCAATTTTGTTTAGAATTGCCTCGGAGCAGGGTCAGACATGTAACAATTGAAAAAAACAGTATTAATTAGAAATACTACAACGATGCTTTGGATAGATAGATTACTTTAAAGAAGTAAACACATTTATTTCGTTTAGTAAATAACTGTTTTTTTGTTTTTTTTTTGCGAAGACTCGGACCGTCGTATCCTTATTATATGGACAGACTATTTTTTACTTCTTTTTTTTTCATTATTTTAAATTGTATGACAAGGAAATCACCAAAAGCAAGTTTGACCATTTATGGCATTTATTCTACACTGTCCACATGGCAATATTTCTCACCTTCATCCTCCGCTCCTATGAATGTTTCTCACGCTCTGATAACTGTATCACTGACTAACCAGTGCGGAAACTCTGGACCGTGAGATTAACGGTGATTTAAAAGCATCCAATTGAAATTATTTGGAGCAACCTTATCTAAAGTACTCCGATAAGCTCAAAGTCGGTAGATCTTTCTCTTGGCTGCAATTTTTATTTGTCACATGTAACTTTTGCCGAAATTCTCTTTTTGGAGAAGGGTACATTTTTGTTGTATTAGGAAATTCTGTCTAAAAAGGGTGAAGCTTGTTCACTTGTTAATGCAAGCAAAAGTATTTGGATTAGAGTCAATTGTTTTACTTTTGTTTCAACAAACAATAGAAGAGGAGGAATTTAACCTAATCATATCTTATAATCTCCATATCTACGATATACCATGTCCATATTCCCAAAAAGTAGTTTTTTTTTGTCTATGCTGCCGGAGCTTTTCAGCTTTCAGCAGTCCAATTAGTATTGTAGATTATAATTATCGCGTATTTGTACAACAATTTTTTATTGAAGAGTAATGACCCAAGCGATTCTTCAAACCAAAAACTAAATATATAAACTTAAGTCAACCTTAAGAGACAAATGTCTTTTTTTTTTTTGAAAAACGATACACATACATATATTTACTTTATAAAGCGAAAAAGCGAGAGCATCAATATGTTTTAGATCTATAAAACATCTACCGGTTTATACCGTTTGAGATTAAGGATTTTTATTGTCTGAGACGAAAATGAGCCAATCCCTGATTAGGATTTGAATGACACATACCATGGAAAAAAAAAACATTAATTTACCCTGAACAATTTATAACTCAAATGGTAATGGAATAGAATTCTGCGAAAAAAAAAGAGTGGTATCAGAAATCAAAAGATCAGTGTAATTGTATGCACTTCTTCTAAATGGAAGCATATCAGCCACCCAAAAAAAATCATGATCAGTTCCTAAATAGTTTGGAGATGAAAGCACTTCTTTTTTCAACGACTTAAACAATCGGGCAACTTCAGTGGGATTAATAGCTAACTGACTAATGTACGTACTTCAGGCTTACAATGAACATGACAGTAGTAATTTATATTAGATCATTGTGGCTATTTGTAGCATATTTTGTGCAATCCTAAATCTTAAATATCCTTGTTTTCTTTTGCAGGTTTTCCTTTTGTTTGTTTTTTTTGATAAAAAGAAAACTATGTATGCTTTAAACACAGTAGCAAATCATAACTACTCCATCTATCGGTATAAGTCATCCGTTTTTTTTTTCTTTTTAATATTTAACTTTTTATATCCTTAAATGCAAATAATTTAAGATTCACTAAGATGGGGATGTCTGTGTTTATGGTTTGAGAATAATAATGAAAAGTTTTAGCTTGCATTGTTTTCTATCGCACGGGTCAACCGTGGCGTTGGTTTTAAATTTCTTTGTCTTAGCAAAACTCTTAATATAAAGCCAGGTGCAAAAATGACTATGTTACACCTCAAACCTCAGAGAATATTTAGGTATTTTTGACGATTTCTTGTATCTACATAGCCATTTATTGATATATTTGTCACACAATCCCTTAATCAAGCCAAAACAGTAGCGAAAGAAAGGTGAGAGCACAGGTGCTTGATTTTAGAATTTATCGTGCTAATTACTTCTTTTTTTAACATGTTGTACTTTTTTGGAAACCTCCATAGATGGTAATATTATTCTTTAATGATGATTTTCTTTTTAAATCCTTCTTCCTCTTCTTTTTTTTCTACTAAAAAATGGATAGTGATATTAATAAGAAAATTGAAAAGAAGAAGAAAAATATTCTTTTTTAAGAATTACTCAGCTCAAGCACTTTCTTTAAGGAGCATTGGAAAAAAATGTTTTTAATTGCCCTCAGTGTAATAAGCTAAACCTAATAAATCAACTTTATGAATTTCAAGAAGGGTGCAACAAGACTTAAAATGGTTTATTTTGTAGGACAAACAGATACAATAAAATATATATATAAATCGTGTCAGACCCCAGTGGTATACGTAAGCTTTTATACTTTTTTGTTTGAAATATCTTAAATCAAGGTGTGCGTGGTACTTTAAAAAATTGCGCTTGTAAGAAAAAGAAAAATACTGGTGCATTCCACCATTTTTGGTAATGTATTAGTTGGCGTATTCTCTAGAATAAGTAGGACGAAGGGGTGGGAAAGTAAAAAAAGATTGTGTAAGCAACATTTATCGTCGAAATCAAGGGTTTTCGCACCTCACGATCCATGTACATTTCCTCTCTATTGTTTCTTTTCCAAAAACAAAATGATATGTCGGAACTTCAATCTAATATATATGCTAAAACTGCGCTTTTCTCCTTAAAGTCGACCATACTAAGAGGTTGTATTAGAGTTACAGCAAGTACTTACGTTGGAGCAGAACTTTAGTCTAACCTGTGTATTATTATTTACTAATAGAAGGCAGAATAAACACAAAAACTATATATTGAAACTTGACGTTTAATAAATTGTACATGTCGCACTTTTGAGTATATCAATCGAAGCAACATTATCAGAGTTCCCACAATGACGTTGTATTGTTCAACTATATTTCTCTAGCAGTTTCGTAAAATCCGCGTAAGTTCAAACCCAGTTTGGCTATATATAGTAA
>VCJI01000784.1:10934-22673 GCA_024139395.1 Backusella morwellensis | reverse complement strand
CATTTCAGCCCATTTGGGCCGATTCGGCCCAAATGGGCTGACCTAATCTTTATTTGTTAATTAATGAAAGAAGACTCAACGTAGAATAGGAAAATAGAATGTTCAAACTTGTGAAAAACGCCATTTCAAACTTGCGAAAAAAATTCTATGATTCAAAAATAAAATAAAAAAATCAATTTTGTTTTTTGTTTTTCTTGTCAAAACAAACCAAAATAAAACATAGAAATTATAAAATGAGCAGAGATTCATATAATAAACGCGTTCTTGGAACTGATCTTTACGAGAAAGTAAGCAACAGCCGTATTCTACTCGTTGGAGCTGGTGGAATTGGCTGCGAACTTTTGAAGAATCTCGTCATGTCTGGTTTCAAGACCATCGAAGTGGTGCGTTGTATTATTATTACAATATCAACAACAACAACAACAACAGCAAGAGACTAAACCGGCGTTATTTTTTAGATTGACTTGGATACAATTGACATTTCAAACCTGAATAGACAGTTCTTGTTTCAAAGACAACACGTGAAACAAGCAAAGGCGCATGTAAGTGATATCGTTACTGTTATTTATAAGTATACCAAACTAATATAACAACAAAAGATTGCAAAAGAATCAGCACTCAAGTTTAACCCTTCAGTAAATATCATTTCCCGCATGGACGATATTAAATCACCTCAATACAACGTCCAGTGGTTTAAGCAGTTTACTCTTGTATTGAACGCGCTGGACAACCTGGGTAAATACCACGAGAACAATGGTGGTTATCAGCATGACTAAGACCTGTTTCTTCTTTTTTCTTAATAGGTGCTCGTAGACACGTCAATGCTATGTGTTTGGCTGCCGATGTTCCCCTGATTGAATCGGGAACACAAGGATATCTCGGACAGACCTACGTGATTAAGAAGGTAAAATAGTAGTAAACTCCTTTGTTTCCACGTACTTAGATATTTGTAATATAATAGGATGTAACAGAATGCTTTGACTGTCAGCCTAAGCCTACACCCACCACTTACCCAGTCTGTACCATTAGAAGCACTCCTAATGCTCCTATTCACTGTGTTGTCTGGGCAAAGAGCTTTTTATTCAGGTAAACTTTACCATGGCAACCATAAGTAAGCAGTATATTCACATCTTTCTTTCATAAAGTCAATTGTTTGGTAATGCTGAAGAGGAAGATGTACAAGCGGACGAAAGTGAAGAGAATGCTGAAGAGGTTGCGGCACTCGCACGTGAAACCGAAGAATTAAAAGCAATCAAGGATGCAATGGGCTCATCCGATTATGCAAGAAAAGTGTTTGAAAAGGTCTACCACACAGACATTGAGAGATTGTTATCCATGGAGAGTATGTGGAAGAACCGTGAGAGACCCAGTCCCTTGATTTTTGATGCATTGAAAGGCCAGATGGATGATCAGGAGGATGGAAAGGATGGTTTGCCTGATCAAAGGGTATGGACATTAAAGGAGAGCTTTGAGCAATTTAAATCAAGGTAAACGCAAGAGTTTTATTGATATAAAGGAGAATGAGCTAAACTATCATCGTAATATAGTGCTGTCCAATTGGCAAATAGATTGTTGGAAGATCAAAAGACAAGAAAAGATGCTATTTTGGTATTTGATAAGGATGATGACGACGCAATGGTATTTGTCACTGCTGCTGCCAACTTGAGAGCCCATATATTTGGCATTACTGAGAAGAGCTTGTTTGATATAAAATGTAAGTGTGTAAGATTGAAACCTGGGAATAGCATGTTTACCTAAATGTACTATAATAAAGCCATGGCAGGAAACATCATTCCTGCAATTGCTACTACAAATGCCATCATTGCTGGTCTTGTGGTCATGAAAACATTTGGTTTGTTGCGAGGAGAAATCAAGGATAACCAAAGAGTGGGTCATTTTTTTGTTTTTATTATTGTGTAATAACACATACTCATCATTGTTATTAGACATATTTGACTACTGGATCAAGACTTGTCCAAGAAGCAAACTCTGAACCAAATCCATTATGTGGCGTCTGTAAATCACGAAACTCTACACTCCTCGTCAACTTTGAAAAGGCAACTATAAATGACATTATCAACAAGGCTCTTGCATTACCGATCGAAGAAGGTGGAGCTGGTATAGACTTGGAAGACATCGCTATTTTGGAGGGAAACAGGTATAAAATAAGAAATTGTTTGTTTGTTTATTTTACTAAAAATGGAACCATGTATTTGTTAATCATAAAAATAGAATGCTTTATGATATTGATGAAGAGGAAAACGCTAAATTATCTTTAAAGGAGTTATCCCTGACAGAAGGAAAGATATTACGCATTGAAGGAAGTGAGCAGGATATTGATTTATTACTTGAAGCCATGTAAGGGGAATGATTATACTACTATAAATATCTTTGATATATTTTAACTGTTATTTTAGTGATGAAAATGAGACAGAAGTCGCCAAATTACTCGAGCCAATTCCTAAACCTAATCCCAAGCATGGTGTCAAGCGCGCCCGTGAAGAGGATGAAGAGGAGGAAGAACAGTCCGAGGCCAAAAAGACCAAACTCCAAGTTGATGAAAACGGAGCACTAGTCATTGAAGATGATGATGAACTTACCGTATTAGATAGTAATACCAGCTTTATGTCTACTACGAATGAAGTGGAACCCACCATTATTGATTGAGAAAAAAAGGGTGACAAAAATTGTGTGGGAAATTAAGCATGCTCACACGTGTATTTATGAAAAAGTGTGTGTGCGAATATTGAATAAACAACTTTCATTTGCATAAATATCAAGTTTTTCAATATAAAAACGTTTTATTTTTTTATTTTATTTTTACTTTCTTTCTTCTTTTACCTATTTTCTTTCTTACATTAACAAACCCAACATGCTTCAACCAAACAGCTATCATCGCGGTATTAAAAGATTATCCGATTCGGATTTTCACCAAGAAAGACATGAAAAGAACGCATTTACACAAAAAAGAGTTATTGATTTTGAATGTAAAGCAGTGCTTAAAGGCCAGATATTTGATTGTAGACTTTCCCAGATCCTGAAAGATGCAAAATACGTAATCCTGTTTTTTTATTCATATGATTTGTAAGTGACTCTCCTCCCGTTTTATTTCGCAAGTCATTAATAGGATCATTGTCACTTTAAAGTACAGAGCAGGCTAAAAACGATCTACAGCACATCGAGTAAGTTGGCTTTAATTATATGTTGGTTACAATTATTGATGCTGATGCATATTATAAAAATCACAAAGAAATTTCAGCTCCCAATTCACATCAGTTGGTACCATCCCTTTGGCGATTTCCCATGACCAAATAGCCATTCATACCGCCTTTGCGACACCAAAACTCGCCAAAAATAGTTTACCATTTTCACCATCATTTCCATTATGTAATGTATATTAATTTACTAGGAATAGCAAATTCAAGTAATTAACCATTATAATAACAATGACCATAGTGTCTGATAACACAAATAGACTTATATCCGTTGGCTACAATGCATTGCAGAGTGACTATAAACAAATGAAAAGAACAGCTGTCATTATCAATAACAATATGCAACAAGTGGCCCACTTCTCAATAGCAGATAACAGATTCTTCCCAATGTCAAAACTATTACGATCTTTAACTTAATAAAAAAAAACCGAACATTTATTAAATTTTTATTTTATCAAAATAAAATTATTTGTATATATAAAGGAAAAGAGGAAGGAGGGGAATTTAAGTGATATAATTTCTTCCGGATATCGTGTATCAAAAAAAAAGTGAAAAGTATTTGTAATTTACTGAGCGCTGGCAATTTCAGCATCTTCCATCTCAAAGATAAGTGCCTCCTCAGATGCGGCTTCTTCGTTTACTACCTCAAGACCACCAAGGGCACCTTTGGCATCACCAGCGACATTATCAGCAGCATCTTTGGCATCACCAGTGACATTACCAGCAGCATCTTTGGCATCACCAGCGACATTATCAGCAGCACCTTCGGCTCCCTTGGCAACCTTATCAGCAGTACCAGCTACACTACCAACGGTACCTTGAACATTCTTTAAGGCATCGTTAACTGTATCTTGAAGAGCACCAACAGTCTTTTCAACGTCTTTGAGAGCGCCCTCGACCTTTCCCTTGGAAGCAGCATCAACGGCACCTCCAACATTTTTGAGAGTCTTTGTGATATCCTTAACGGCATCAGCAAGAGTACCCTGGAGGTTGCTGACGACACCAGTAACGCTACCAAGGACGCCACCAACAGTCTTTTCAACGCCACCAACAATACCATCAACACCACCCAAGACATTGTTAACAAGACCATCTTCAGTAATAACATTAGCAGCACCAATATCATCAACGAGGTCACCAGCGGTACCTTCGACATCACCAACAGCACCATCAACGGCGCCTCCAACATCACCAACAGCATTATCAGCGGTACCATCAACATCATCAACAACACCATCAACACCATCAACGGCACCATCAACACCATCAACGGCACCATCAACAGCACCAAGGGCATCATCAGCGGCACCAGCAGCACCATCAACAACATCACCAACGGTACCATCAACAGCACCAAGGGCACCGTCAACAGCACCATCAGCATTATCAACAGTATTACCAACGGCACCAGTAGCACCATCAACAAGACCACCAACAGCACCATCAACAGCACCTAAAGTACCATCAAGAAGACCGTCTTCCATTACAACATCTTCACCATTGACTTCCAATTCGATATCCCATGGAGCATCCAAAATGATGTCTACAAAGGTATATATCAGTATATGAATACAAGCATTTCAAAATAAAAACTAACCAACAGAAGCTTCAGCTTCATCAATTTCGGATTGAGCAGCGGGCTCGAAACCAGCAATGGAGACATCTTCACCGAGGTTAAGCTCGTCCATCTCATCACGCTTCTTGAGATCCTTGGCGTTGAAAATTTCTTGGGCAGAGGCGGGAACTTCAGCAGCTTCAGCGGAGGCTTCCTCTTCGGCTTCTTCAGCAGAGGCTTCCTCGTCAGCAGCTTCAGCGGAGGCTTCTTCCTCAGCAGCATCAACAGAGACCTCTTCTTCGGCTTCTTCAGCAGATGCTTCTTCCTCAGCTTCTTCGGCACTCTCCTCCTCAGCAGAAGCTTCGTCAGCGAAGATCATCTTTCTGAAAAAATCAATCACATTGCGCTTTTCAAGGTGGTTTTCTTCGAATTCCTCCTCTTCAAATTCTTCCAAATCCATCTTTTCAGCAGCAGCCTCAGCGGACTCGGCGGCCTCTTCGACTTCAGCGGATTCAGCGTCTTCTTCAACTTCAGCGGATTCGGCAGCTTCTTCAACCTCAGCAGATTCAGCAGCTTCTTCAACTTCAGCGGACTCAGCATCCTCATCAAATCCTGCGGATGCGGCATCTTCAAAGAGTTGGTTGAGGTAAGCTTCTTCATCAAAACCGACGGAGAAACCTTCTTCCTTGAAGGCGGGTGCAGCGAGGTATGCAACCTCGGAAGGGGCAACGGAGGCCTCGGCTTCGGAGACTACGCTTTCAGCGAAAACGGCTTGGCTCAAAAGAGCGGTGGCGACAAGAGCAATGGAGAAACGCATTTTTATATATTTAAATTATTATTATATGTCTATAAGTGGATTAAATAAATTATAATTTTTAGAAAATAAGTTAAGGTATAATAATAAGAATAAGTTATATATTTAAAAAAAAAGGGGTATGAAAAAAGATGGATGAACTCAAAAGCAAACGTATTTATATATGAAATGATTTTTGTTTATGAGCCTTTGGCAAGGAATCTTTTTTTTTAAAATAATTGAAATCTGAACATAAGCTAACTAATATGAAACTTATAAAAAAGGGACATTCCAGTTTGTTTTGAAAATAATTTTGTTGTATAAATTTAATAAAGATAAACAAATAAACATTGTCAAATCGTGGAAAACAAAAAGGTAGAACAGAAAAAAAAACTGACAGCTGTTGTTGTACACGTATGTGATTTAATTATGTTCAATACAAAATAATAAAAACCGTATTACAGAATGTTGTTCTTGGTTTCCGTAGAAATATAGTTTAGGAACATTATAATTTTTTTTTCTTCATCCTTCCATCAAATCAACCAGTTCATTTGATTATGAAAGATAATATACTGGGTTAAAAGAAGAAAACAGGACCATTTCCATGACAACAGATACTATTATAATCTAAGAATTTTTTTTCATCTGTTCTTCTACAAACCCATATCCGTTCGTTACTATTCTAAGGAATTTGTTAAACCCGCCAATTTGGTTTCTGCCTCCATTTACAGTTTCTATATATCGAACCGCCCTTTTTTCCGCCCCTCTCTCTCTTTTCCCTTTTTTCTTATGGCTTTCTTTCCGTTATTTAAAGTAACATTCCAAAACGCTTAATTTTTCCTTGCCAACATACTATTTTGAAACTTTCGAGTCTTCTAGATGTTTTATATTTTTCTAATGCATGAAAAAAAAAGAATCCAGTTATGATTCTTGTTTAGGAATATTTTGGCTTTTTATTAAAAAAGAAATGTAATTTAATGTGAGGCACAATAACTTTCCCATTTGTCATAAAGAAAAAGATTGATAATGAGAACTAAACTCTTTGAATTTTTCTTTTCAAATGGCTAAAACCAACTTATCTTGGGAATTTTATTCTTTAGTAAATCCATAAGTAAAATATAGATATAACAAATAGATTATGTTTATCCTTTTTCAAATATAAACAGTGGGGGAATGCTATGCTAAACATACATGAAAGTCCCATTTTTCTTTACGTGGGCAAATGACTTGAACAATTCTAAATCCAGATGGTGGTTGTAACCACTATTATACGTTTATTTAAACCCTCTGGGAAGTGATATCACAGATGATCTAACCATTCTCAAATTCAAATAGAGACAATAACTGCAATAAGCCAAAGCACCAATCTTTATTTATTTATTATTTTGGATAGGGCCAACCTTTGTTATTTAGACTTCATATGGAAATGTATGTCTACTTCCCAAATGGTCGTTTTTCGATGAATTTCCACTATTTCTTCAGATACCAAAAAAAAAGAAACATTTTCAAATAAGAATTACATCATGTTTACAAATTGGTTTAAATATGTTAATATTGACTTAAGAGGTGTGGTTCAGGAAGTGAAAGCTCAAGTAGGCCCATATTAAGAAATAATATTTTTCATTTTCAATATACATATAATCTGCACCTTTTTCTGTTACGGTGAAAGTGTTACTATTTACAATCTTAGAGATTTTTTCAATCCACCAATCACATACATGCAAATAGTACATTCGATTGTATTTTTTTAAAAAAAAAAGAAGAGGAAGAAAAAAAAAGGGGGAATATTAAGCAAATATACGTGTTTATTTGTTAACTAAAATGGAATGAACAAGTCTGTGAACTGATGTCAATTACAAACACTTTACAATTTAAATGATATAATAGATTCGTATTGCATACATTGAACGGCTATGTACTTTAATTATGTCATTTTATCCAGATATTTGCAATATCGAAGCACAATTTAAAGCCATTAAGATTATATTTCTAGTAACATTATAGATTTTAAGGGTTACCATTTCATCCAATATATTTCCTATGAATACTAATAATGGTATCTCTTATTCGAACTGAAATAGTTTATTTCATTCATTCTTTTCGGATAAACAAGTATACGTAATAACTTTTCCTCTTTATCTCATTTATATTATGGAATTCTTGAATTTTATATACTTGAGTCTTTCAAATTAGTAGAATATACATCTAATGCGTATTTCAAGTTCACATTTTCGTTTATTTATGAGTTAACTCACTTAAATACTAAATAATAAATAAAAAATGCTATAGACCCAATCATTCTCGGATATAATCAATGTTGATCCAAAAATGTGTATTTTTAAACATGCCCATTGCCAATTATTTTTTTTAAATATAGTTCAACGGTATTATTTTAGATCTATAAATAAAATAAGAAGGTAAATTTATATGATTAGAGTATTATTTTAAGGTGGTCTACAATATTTCCTGGTTTTTGCAGCTTTTAGCCCTTCATGAGCGAAAAGCCACTTTATGTCAGATGCCATTATCTAAGCATTTATATTTTTTTTTGTTTTGAGTTTAGTTGTAAATTAGATTATCAATGTTTTTAAGTAAATAATAATTAAAAAAAAAATACTGGTGACAAAGTCTATAACTGAAAAATATACATATGACAGTTTTTAAGAAACACATTAAAAAAAGGGAGGAGTTACAATGAAATGTGTTTTTATGATTTTATTTGCCTTTAATTAATAAATAAGTAAATAATAGTATATCTAAAAATGAATAAATTATTGTAACAATTTAAGCGGTTGGAATAGCTGTTGGAGTGGGTACCGCATTGAAAGAAAATGAGTATCTATAATTTCCTCCTGCTACATTACGGTTACCACCACCAATCGTATATTGGTAAGTAAAAGTTTGGGGAGCAGAGGTGAATGAATAGGTTCTTCCATTCTGTGATCCAGAGCCAAAGCTGTAGGTATACCATCCACCAGAGTTACCTGACCCTCCAGAATTTCCAGTATTAATGTTGATGTTACCGTTGCCACCATTTCCATCCATTCCGTTACCATTGTTGTTACCACTGGAACCTCCAACACCGATATTTCCTTGTCCTGTGCCACCAAAATTAATATCAAGTCCACCAGAGCCACCGACGCCTGGAAGAGGTGAAGCAGTTGGGATAGACACAGAAACAGAGGTTGTAGTTGGTGCAGCAACTACCAATGCTTGGGAATCATCGTCACCAATAGGACGGAGTAAATTTGAATTGTTGTGAGTATTTGGTACAAAAATGTCAGTGTAGTCAATGCCAGGACCCTTAAACTGGGTAAATGAGCCATCGTTACTATCAAGGCTTGATCCACCCCCACCGTTTTCTGAACTAGATCCTGATCCAGAGTTTCCAAAGCTTAAATTCAAGCCGCCATTAGAACCGCCTCCAATACCAAAGCCTAAGTTCAAGCCTCCATTAGAGCTTCCTCCAACTCCAATGTTTTCTGAGCCTGAGCTTGAACCTGATCCAGAATTACCAAATCCTAAGTCCAAACCGCCACTAGAGCCGCCTCCAACCACAATGTTTCCTGAGCCTGAACCTGAGCCTGAGCTTGATCCAGAATTACCAAAGCCTAAGTTTAAGCCACCATTAAAACCGTCTCCAATGCCAATACTTCCTGAACCTGATCCAGAATTACCCTTAGAACCGTCTCCAACTATAATGCCTCCAGAGCTTGATCCTGAGCCTGAGCCAGAACCACCAAAGCCCAAGTCCAAAGCCCCACTAGAACCGCCTCCAATACCAATACTTCCGGAGCCTGATCCTGAGCTTGAGCCTAATCCAGAATTATCATTAGAATCGCCTCCAACTATAATGCCTCCAGAGTTTGAGCCTGAGCCTGAGCCAGAACCACCAAAGCCTAAGTTCAAACCGCCATTAGAGCTTGATCCTGAGCCTGATCCAGAATTACCCTTAGAACCGCCTCCAACTATAATGCCTCCAGAGCTTGATCCTGAGCCTGAACCTGAACCGGACCCTCCAAAGAGATTTCCCAAGTCAAAACCTCCCGAGCCTGATCCTGAACCTCCAATCCCAAGATTGAGTCCTTGAGTACCTCCAAGACCTGGAAGTGGGGTAGCAGTAGGAATATTTGCTGAAATACTTAATGTTTTTGAAACAGTCATTAACATAGACTTGACTGATTTATCATTTGATGGACGGAGTAAAGCAATATCCCCATGGGTATTTGGTAGAAAAACACCTGAAAAACTGAGTCCAGGACCTTCGAATGGTTTAAATGATCCAGGGTTGGTATCAGAAACAGAACCTCCTAATCCAAGGTTCCCTCCATTAAATGCTGGATCATGATAAAAAGTAGGGTTTTGAAATTATTTACAAGAAATAAAACACTTTTTAGTAAACATTTATTTTTTTTAAAAAAATGTAATATTGTACTTTACCATTACTTGGTTGTGTGTTTTGTAATCCGTCGAAAAGACTATCTTCAGCAATATTTTTCTCAAATTTGTTTCCAATAACAGAGGCATATTCTACAGTATAATCTAAATCAAGTTGATCAATTGAAACAACACCAGGTGTTGGTTGTACTGATGCGATGTAAGCAGCTTCTGCCAGTACAATAGTGGCAGAGATAGCAATAGAAAAGCGCATCTGCTTTCGTCTATTTTTTATTAATTTGCTTTTGTTAAGCTAAAGAAGAAGAAAAAAGAGTATTTACTTTAACTCTTGGAGGTGTCCATTTGGCTTGTATTTAAAACTTTTTTTAAAACGGACTTTGGTGTAGTACTCATGGTTTGTAATCGAATTGAATTGAGAATAAACATACTTTATATGTCAAAAATAGCAAAAAGTAGTGGTAGTAAATCAACTTCTTTTTAGCATTCTTGAAAAAGGTCAACAAATATCATTGTACCTTAACACAGTACATCAATCAAGAAGAAAAAAAAGCATTCAACATATATGCGCAGCCATGTAGAAATGCTGTTTATTTGTTTTTGTCTTTTTTATGCAGAGCAAAGTGACAATGTTAAAAAATGATGTTTAAATGTTAAGACATTTATAAATGTTAATGTATTAGCATAAGATATGGATCTAGATTGCTACATAATAACAAGTATATAAGACGCTAACACTGTATTCAGATTTTACTCTCTTTATATACAACATATTTCATTTCTTTCCCGCTTTGTATAAGCCTTGGCGATGGGGGGAAACTTGTTAATACAAGTCGTTCTCTATTTGTTTAAAAATCAATACAATGTACCTGTTATAATGAATATACATGTATTTTATCCAAAACTTAAATTGTACAAACAGGTTGCTTGAAACTACATTTTATAAAACTTTAATATAAACAATAATAAATATTAAGAAGTATAGATTAAAATTAAATATCAAAAGTTAAAGTAATTGATAACGTTGGGTTTGCCCATTATTTCTTATCATTAACATTAAAAAACAGGCACATAGAAAAAATTACTTGATGTTCGTCTCTTTGTTTTGTTCTTCATGCATTTTTTTTTTGAAAACAATTAAAAGTTAGCTATAAACAGGATAAACCTACAGCATCATATTCACAATACCGAAATTTAGTTCTGATGCGTCTTGCTCATAGCCATCTTCCCTTGAAACTCTTGGTCTTCTTGGCTGTGGGTTTAAAAGGACATCAGCATGATCTAGTACCCCTCTTAATTTGTCTATTAAGTTTTTCAATAAACCAGGACGACCAGTATCTTTGTCTCCAAGTATGGGGTTCAATAAAGCGTCCAAGAGACCTTCAACGGATCGAACAACATTGCCTAGTACTTGTTCGAGATCACTTAGCTCATCATCAAGTGGGTCAGTTTTACGTCCTACACGGAGCTCCACATGATGTTTTGGATAATCAATGTCAAAAGCCTGGTCGTCATGTACACTATTTTCAACCACACCGGTGTTCTCGTTTTCAAAAACATTGTCTTTTTCTTTCTTTAAATCAGAGATCAAATTGGCGATCTGTTCGATTTCGGAGTTTAATATGTTGACCTGATCTTCGCGGATAGCATCATCATTGGCACCGTAATCAAGAGAACTCTCTTTAGCGAAAAAATCTTCGCTTAACCCGCCATTAGACGACGATTCTTCTGCATAAACAATCTGGCTTATTGCAATAGCTGCAACAATGACAAAATTTAAC
>VCJI01000783.1:42488-57063 GCA_024139395.1 Backusella morwellensis | reverse complement strand
AAAAAAAAAAAAAGAACAAGCAGTCAATTTATTTCGAAACCTCGTCATCGATTCTTTTTTTCCCTTTTTTTCTTTTTTTTATATTCATTGTTGAATTCAATTAATAAATGGCGTCTTCAGAAAATGAGTTACCAGGGTTAACCACCGAGGATTCAGCACAGTCGAGCAGCGGCAATATGACTGATAGCGACACACAAGACCATAAAGACAGCAACAACTTTGCCTTTATGGATCAAGCCTTTTTTTATAATCTCGATCAACTTGCACCTGACAATCCTTTGTTTTTTATGCAGCAACAGCAACAGCAACAGCAACATGGGTTTAATAATCAGTTTCTCGGTAAAGACAATGAGAACAGATCAGTGGTAACCTCGTTGGCAAATAGTTTAGAGTCGTTGCGTTCTGCGGTTGCTGCGAATACAACCGAAGGGGAACAGCCGTTGTCCTTTTGGTCCGGATTAAATAACGTAGGAAAGAAGAAGAGACAACAAAAGATGTATTCTAATATATAATAAGTCTAGTTTCTATCCAATGTGACGCATAACAACTTATTTCCTGCATTTCCAAATATTGCACGAAGCTTTTCAGAATACTTGGCGAATCATCCGGTGCCATTTCTAAGCTCGTTGTAGGTTTTTATTATTGCTAATGCTATTACTTGTCATTTGATTATTTATTTATTCAATATATTCAACATGTAGCAATCCACCTACTGCTGCACCCGTCGCCTCTTCTTCTTCTTCTGCCTCTTCGTCTAAAATGGTTGATCCATTTAAACCACCTTTTGAATTGAGAAATACTGGGTAAGAAAGAGCATCATTGTCTTGATTGATATTTGTTTATTCATTTGTTTTAAGAATGCAAATCCGTGTATTGGGAGTGCCTCAAACCGGTGCCAAATCAAGAGTAGAGACGCAAATCAAGCTATGTATACAATTAGTGACAGACGGTGGAGATAAAGCGTTGTGGTGGTCGCATTTGAAGTTACCTGATAATATGGTCACCAAGGATAAGCAAAAGAAATCGGATAATGCAAATGGTGCTGATGCCATTGATCTTGAAAAGACGCTGTATTTACAGGCTAAAGTTCTTTGTGCCAGTGATCCAACTAGAAAAGTAACGACATGCATGGGCTGCATACAAAGAGAGGTAAGTACAAGTGTTTTGTTCACGTTAAAGGTGCTTGCTTAGTAATGGAATGTCACTTTTTAGCGAAAGCGATCCCAAAGAAGAAAAGAAAATAAAGTGACTTCAGAAGCAGATGACGATAATCGGACTGTTGCTGCTGATGATGAACAACAATCGTTAATATCAGATGAGGAAAGAATCTTGCTCTTTAATTGCTCAGATATAGTCGATTTTAGTGCTGGTGATACCATTTTACCCACTCGTATCACTTGTTATTGTAGACATCACAGTGAAAAAGTGGGATTCTGGTAGGTTTGAAGGGATAAAAAAAGACAAGAGAGGTATATTAATCCAATATATATGCAGCATCTATTTTGAAATGGTAGATTATACAGGTAAAAAGGTAGCAGAAGGAATATCACCGCCCATCATGATCACAGATGACCATAAATCAAACAAGGTTAAATCTGGACAGAAACGCCGTCGCACTGACAGTGAAGTAAATGACCTCAAGGTACCAATAGCAGCATCCAATTGGATGAAATCATTTCCCTTTGGTATTGGATCATCTTCGTCATCGCCGTCATCGCCAGGGCCCATTGAGGAAAATAAGCAAGGTTTCCCTTACTTTCCATTTGTATCATCATCATCGTTATCATCATTATCATCTCGTATTATACCTTCTTCTTCATCGACACCCACGCCATCAACAGCACCATCCACACCTCTACTTTTAACACCGGATCAATCAAACATGCTATCACATCCATATGGTCAGTTACAACAGCAGGTATATACAAGACCTAAACTGAGACGCCTCATTCCAACCCAGGCACCCGTCAGTGGCGGCATTGAAGTCACCATCCTGGGCACCGATTTCCGCCCTGGTATGACGGTCATGTTTGGCGACACGCCCGCCAAGGACGTCCAATACTGGTCGCCCAACACGCTCATCTGCACCCTCCCCGCCGTCCCCAATCCCGGCGCCGTGGTGGTCTCGATCCGGGACCAGCCAAGGGTGAAGGAGGATCTTTGTATTTTCACCTATCTTGCAGAGACCGACCGCGCATTGATGGAGCTGGCGCTTCAGGTGGTTGGTATGAAAACAACAGGTGTGGTAGAGGATGCAAGGAAGATTGCAATGCGTATTGTACAAGGAAATAGTGCTTTGGATAATGTAAAAAAGGAATAATTTATATGTATTTTTGAATGAAATAAACAATTGTAAATGGGTGTATAGCTAGTATTTAAAGAGGAGAGAGAGGGTGATTTTAAATGTTTGGTCATTCTAACAAAACTAAATGTTTACAAATGTTTTCCTTTATTTATAATCATTACCCTATTTTACAATACACAAACACAAGAAGAAAAAAAAAAACAAAGCCATTTTTTCTTCTTTTTCAGCCAAGTTATCATGATATACATATATATTGATGTAAACAGAAAAAAAGAAAAAAAAATGACGCTCTAGCTTGTACAAGTCGACATGGTGTCAGGTGTGTTGGGATCTTCAAGGTAAGGCGGCGGGCTTGGTTCTTCAAGCGTTTGACGATGAAAATCATCGTCATCGGTATGTAGAATCAGGTCATTCAGAGGCGGTGCGGAAGGCGGGCGATGTATCATCTCCACCGTTCTTGCAAACTCGTAGGTAGGTTCGAGGACGAGATTGCTCGAGTATTTGGAGATGGGATCACTGTCAAATCGATATTTATGTCTTTGGAAGGTGGTATATTTTTCGTCCTCCGTTGCATAGCTGCTTGGTGATGTAACGTTGATGTGCGGTAGAAGGTCCCCTGCATTTGTTGTCATGATGCTTGTAGGAAGCGAATAGCGATCTGTTGCATTTCGAAGGATGGTGGGTGATATGCAACCTTGTGCATTTGTGCTGGTTGTACCAATCACAATCGGCAGCTCCATGGTGATGGTGGATCCATAAAAGAAGGTGGGTCCGTCCTCTTCTTCCAATGATCCCATCACTTTTGTTACCACGCTGTACGCCCGATCTCTCTTTCTTACGGGAATATCTTCAGACAGGTGCTGCATATCCATGTTGATCATGATTCGCATTCGGTATTGGATCGATATGGGTATACTACTATCGCAGTCGATAGTGGGAGGTATCTTGTTGGGTATTTTGGGCATTTTGCTCGAGATGGACGAGGCCAACGTGTCTGTGTCGCAGATCAGCGGCAGGATCTGTTTCTGTACCACGGTGTTGTGAACAGACTGGATATTTTCTGAGCGAATAGTGATGATCCTCTCCAGCTCGACTAGGGTGCCCAGCACCTGCTTTACGGGCGCAATGTGGTGAACGTCGAGTATAAATGGAATATGATCGCCTGGCAGAAAGCAAGTTTGTGGGATGCATACTTTTGCAGACACGACGCCTTGTTCGCCTTTCCGAAGCTTTTTTTGGGGCAAAAAGATGTCTCGCGGCACCACCATTTCCATTTCCTTTTCATTGATTGTCGGTGTTTTATATTTGGCGTCTTCTTTTGCGATTTTTGCATGAATCAAAACCGGCACTGATGTTTTTGGATAAAGGGATGCTGGGAGATCAGCTACTTTATAAAATGCTTTAACTTTGTACTCAATTTGTCCATCAATTGACTAAAAAAGGTAATTTTGTTGTGTTAAAATTTTCAAGGAGAAGGAAAAAGTTTATTTTACTTACATCATCTTTAAAATAAGAGGGTATGTTTTCAGGTATTTCAAATGAGAAAGAGGCTTTGAATGGATCCTCCGCATTCCAATCCGGTTGGATAATGCACTTGAATAGCGATTGTTTGTTTTTGGATCCTATTTTCTTTCTAAATTTAAAGGTGCAAGTAAGAACGATATCAATACCGGTGGGTAAGCGCATAGTAAGTGGCTTTAAATGAACGGTGCCTATTTGATCTATCATCAGTGGTTGCTATGGTTACTTGTTTACTCTCTCTACCTTGTATAAATTCACCCGGTAGATAGATATGATTTTTAGACTGTTCTAGTTGAATGGAGATGGGCTTTGCATCGTCGTCCACTAATCTGTCCTCACTTAAACTAATTCGTGAATCAACACTTTCGCTTGATTTACTCATATTGAAAGAGAATGAGCACCTGTTTTTTATATATAGAGAAAGAGAAGAAGAAGAAAAAAGGGAAGCAAGTAGAAATAAACTAAAAAACAAAAGAGAGAAGGGAGGAATTTTTCCAAAAACAGCGTAAAAAACGAGTGACACATGATCCAAAGAGTGCACACACACATAAACATTTGTATTTGCTCTTCACATTAATATTCATAAACTGACAAATAATGAGTATACATGTCTTCGTCAATACTGACATTGTTGGTAATGAAAAAAAAAAAAAGAAAGAAAGAAAAGGCATTGCTTTCTACCTACTTTATAAAAAGAAAACGAGAAGACGCGATGTAATGAAATGATTCGGAATATCTTTTAATAAATGGAAAGTAAACTTATTTTTCATTCTTTTTTAGCTTAAAAAAATGCATGTCAATCAGCGTTATTTTTCTTTCCTTCTTTTTCCTTCTTGTATCACACACAAAGTATCTATTTCTTTCTTTTATTCCTTTCTTTTCTTTTATGATTTAGAATACTTCCTAGTCAAGACGCATCATGATGGAGGTAAACTAATGGCAGCACCATTTGTTCTGGTGAATGATATACTGTAAAAACCATTTCAATCCGAATAGCTCGGTTATATATAATTGGGCTCTTTCCCGTTGGAATGTAATGCAAATTGATTCAACATGATTTTCATTAAATCAAGAAAACTTTAACAGACTGCATAACAAGGACTGCATTTGGTGAAACAATATATTAATCAATTGGGTTAAATAAGATGAAAATAGACATATTTATTTATTTCATCTCTTTCCTTGGATGTTATAGGGGGGGGGCAATAAATAGAACGGTTAAATACGTGATCAGTCAAAAGCTATTGTACAAAATCCATGGCTACGGCAAGACTAGTACTACATGCAATTGCTTTTTCCAAATAAATAGAGTCTTGTTTAAAAGGGCTTGAATGCTTCTTTAAATCTAATGTAAAGGGGGTTAGCATAAAGTACAAAGTAGTGATGAATCGGAATACCTTTCAATAAAAGGCAATACCGCATGATCCGCTGGATTGGCGCAATCATATAATCAGCGAGTAACATTCTATTTGTGGCGCGTTTCCTCATCGAGTCCTATTTGTTTGTATGTTTTTTTTTAATATTAGAATGTCAATCAATAATAACAGACTTACTTGAACCAGTTGCCTATAAACTATATTTGAACTAGACTTTTCAAGGCACTTTCTTGATCTTGAGAAATTGGCTGCATATGCGATATAAACACCAAGGTATTTTTCATAGTCACAAAACACCTTTCCAATGTGATGATGATTGCTCTCTTCCAACCGTTTCAGCATACTCGCTGAAATGGATATTAGTTGCGGTACATAGGCAAATATGGTTTCAACATCTTTTCGATTGACTAGTTTGGGGTTACTTGAAGCGGCTTCGAGTAATGGATTCATATAAACCTAAATCATTTCAATATTTTAATATATACAACTTTTTTTAAGTATATATATATTACATCTCTTATTGTCGTCAAATGATTCAAAAAAGTCTGCTCCGTTGTTACAAGTTCAGTAGCAATAAATTTTAAAAGTAAATCAGATCGTTTTTCAATCTTTTTTAGCTAAATCAAGTAAAAAAATAAAAATAGATGCGCTAAAAAGTAAACAAATATGTCCCCAATATTGATCTTCATAAAACGAATGACATGAACTTACCTTTATTTCAAGTGATGGTGGTGGATCGACCATGTACTCAGCATATGTATCTTTCCAGATTCGGATACCTTTTTTTACTTTTGAAGGTGTTTTAAATTCAGTATCAAATAAGGGTAGCTGCTCTGTGTTTTTATCATGATGTGTTAGTTTAGTTGCTGGAGAACAGGGTTCAGACTGTACAGTCATCGGGATTTGACCCGTCACTACTATCGTGCTTTGTGATCTACGAGACGTAGATTTGTACGAGGATGGGCCAAACAAACTTCCTTCAAAAAACGAAAACGATCTTTTTAACGAGTGTTTTCTCTGTTGTTTGTTGTTTTTGTTTTGTTTAATAATGGGTGAAATAACAAGTGGTTGAAGATGATTAAAATCTGATTTGAATGAAACAGGAACAGTATCTGATAGAATCAGTTTCATTGTATCAAATGCCCATCTTCGAGTTTCGAGTTCTTCTTCGTCTTCTATCACTGCTACTGCAGTAGTAGTTGGAAGTGAATCTGGTGGCATAATGGAATAGGAAAATTAAAATTAAAAAAAAAGTGTGAGAGAGAGAGAAAAGGAAAAAGGAAAAAGGAAAATGATGTTTTTTTTTTCTTCTTCAAAATGATTTGGAGAAACAAAAACAAAAAAAAAAGAGAAACAGTAAAGTAAACTATATATAACAGTCTAATAAATTTAAGCTAATATGAAGCATAAAGTATATGTATTGCAGAGAGGGAAAAGGGAATTCATATTATAATGCGGAGTTGCTGTTTGAATAAACAAGTGTAATGCAATTCATCATTTTCACATTATTTGCTTTTATCACGATACATGGGTTCTAATATTAAATGAAGAGAGGTGATGAGCTATTTTTTTTTTTTTCTGGGGATATCAAAATATTTTTTGTCATTTTACTTTATATTACTGACGTTATATGATATTAGAGATTATATTCATATTTTGTTCCCAAGTTGATCTGGTTCGGCAAAACCGGAATTTATTATGACCAAATGGATTCACTCTTGCTTTTTGTAAAATACCAGATGGGATTTAACAAACATATAATGATGACTGTATTAGGTGATTTTAAAAGCTTATATATATATTATGTAATAGTAATCATTCTATTCCCCTTATTCAAATATAACTGATGATGATGATAATGATTCTACAAGTTGTATATGTAAATATATTTATTTCATTTTCAATTGGTTACTATAATAAGAATATCGGAATTCCCCGACCCACCATGCACAGTGAAAAGTTAGGTAAACCTATACACAGAAAGGGTGCTAAGATATCCCCAATGCTGGTCTTGCACCCATTTGGCTCGATCGCTGGATTGATTAACCAAGATAGAAATTTGACAGAGCGCGTTACTCGAAATTTTTTTGGGTCCGCCCATCTGATTCGCCAAGTAAGATAAATTAATATTACACTCAAATTGTGGGCTTTAATTCAATTGTTTATGAGCTGTCAACTTGTAAAAAAAAAAAGAAGAAGGACCAAATGTTACATCATATCCAATGCAGGTTAATAGTATAACATGGTTCCCCTGACTATGTTTTACTACTCCTTTAATAATAGAGAGCTTTAAGCTGAATAGATTTTTATTTATTTATTTGTTTTGTACTTGCCCTGAATTGATCTTTTGTATTTCTTTTGTATTTCTATAACATATTCCATAAATGGTATGCTGTAAATATCATTTATATATAAATGAGAGTGATGAAAGTTATTTATAAATAAAATAGGATAAAAGGCAATTGTCAATGAAGTAAAGAGGCATAAATATATATATTTATAATAATTCCAAATAAGGGTCATTTTTTTTATGTGCATATCGCCCTCGCTCTTTCTCAATCAATCTATCTCAATGTATAATGTATTTGACCTCATGAATAGGAATCCTTCTTTATGCTTTTGAGATGATCCTATTTCTTCTTAATTGATAATATCAACAGCAATAGCAATAGTAATAACAATAGCAATAGTAGTAATAATTGTAATAATAGAAAGTGGCGCAATTGTTGATATTCAATTACCAACTGAGTGATTCGCCATCTTCCATTTCCTTCCTTCTTTTTCTGTTTTGTGATGATGAGTAAAAAGGTCTTTGGTATCCAACTTGATCATCATTTTTAATTAATTAATTATCACCATACAACTTGATAATAATTAAATGAAAAAAGAAGAATGACAGCAAGTCCCCGTTTGTGAATGCCAAGTTTCACAAAGATGATTTCACGAGTTTGAGTGAAAAATAGTCACTTTCGACGTCATTTTACTGAGATTTAATGCCCTGGGTTCCACCTTGTATTGAAAACAATTGTGGAGTAAAAAAAAAATCGTATTCCCTGCATTTTTTTTAAAGGTTAGAAAAAACACTGTGTGAGAGAGTGCATTGAAACCAATCCTCTATTTTGACTTGAATTTAGAATCGACAGCCATTTCAGCCAAAACAAAATCAAACAAACCACTCCCCACTCTTTAAAAGAAAAAGAAAAAACAACTATTATATAATGTCATTCGCCACTAGAATGTGGGCTCGTAGACTCACCACAGCAGCTCGCCCTTCATTCCTTAGACCTCGTGCCATGCCCTTGAAGGCCTACCAGCCTTGGCGCACCATGGCCACCGCTGTTAACCAAAGCACCACCATTATCGAAGAACACTCAGAATTTGGAGGTTAGCAAAAGCGACTTTTATGACCTGGAAACAATGCCCTAATTAAAATAAATTATATAATATAGATGTTGTCGACGAGGACGAGAGCAGAATGCGCAACTTCACCGTCAATTTCGGTCCTCAGCATCCTGCTGCTCACGGTGTGCTTCGTCTTATTTTGGAATTGAATGGTGAAGAAATTGTCCGTGCCGATCCCCATGTCGGTTTACTTCATCGTGGTACCGAAAAGTTGATTGAATACAAGACCTATCTCCAAGCCTTGCCTTACTTTGATCGTCTTGATTACGTCTCCATGATGATCAATGAACAGGCCTATTCTCTTGCGATCGAGAAGCTTCTCAACATTGAGGTTCCTGAGCGTGCACAGTATATTCGTACCATGTTTGGTGAAATCACCCGTGTTTTGAATCACATCATGTCAGTCATGTCACACGCTATGGATGTGGGTGCCTTGACTCCTTTCCTTTGGATGTTCGAGGAGCGTGAAAAGTTGATGGAGTTCTATGAGCGTGTCTCTGGTGCCCGTTTCCACGCTGCCTATGTCCGTCCCGGCGGTGTTGCCTTGGACATCCCCATGGGTCTTTTGGACGATATTCACCAGTGGGCAGAGCAGTTTGGTGATCGTATTGATGAGGTTGAGGAGCTTTTGAGTGGAAATCGTATTTGGAAGGTACGTACCGAGAATGTGGGTGTTGTTACCATGCAGGAGGCCATGGATTGGGGTTTCTCTGGTGTCATGGTGCGTGGTTCTGGCTTAAAATGGGATCTTCGTAAGGTTCAGCCCTACGATGCCTATGACAAGGTAGAATTCGATGTTCCTGTTGGTCAGAACGGTGATTGTTACGATCGCTACCTCTGCCGTATCGAAGAAATGCGCCAGTCTCTCCGCATCATTGGCCAGTGTATCAATGACATCCCCGAGGGTCCCATCAAGACCGATGACTGGAAGATCACTCCTCCTCCCCGTGCTGCCATGAAGGAAAACATGGAAGCCTTGATCCATCACTTCAAACTCTACTCTGAGGGTTTCTCTGTTCCCCCCGGTGAGACTTATACCGTTGTTGAGGCTCCCAAGGGTGAATTCGGTGTCTTTTTGGTCTCTGACGGCTCCAACAGACCTTACAGATGTAAGATTAGAGCTCCTGGTTTCTCACATCTCCAGGGTTCTGACTTTATGTCTCGCGGTCACTTGCTTCCCGATATGGTCACCATCATTGGTACTTTGGTAAGTTGATAATTGTTATTATTACTATTAGTTGTTTACATTTACTAATTCTATAAATCCAGGATATTGTGTTTGGTGAAGTCGATCGATAAACGCTGTAAACCAACTCCCGCTAATTTAATTTTGTCAATCAGAAGAATATCGACTCTATTATTTTACATTTTAAATATACTCATAAAAAAACAATTTATAAAAATATCAAAAGTCGAAGTAGAAAATAAAATATTCTTTAAACATCAGTTTTTATTTGATATTTATTTTATTTTTTTTATTAAAATGATAAGAGACAGAAATGTTGGTATTTTTTTTTCTTCTTTTTTGAGGGGTCATTTACATGTTAAGGGTCTTTTTTATATGAGCAAATCCAACTCACTACGTTGATAGTGATTGCGCTCATCGTCTTCTAAGCGTGGAAAGAATGGAACCAGTGCATCTTGACTGCCAATGTACAATGTATTGTAAATCTTCCAATAAACTTCACGCACTTTACGGGCAGGATGGAACAGGCCTTGCAAGGTGTATTGTAAAATGGTGGCAGGTCCTAGAGCAACACGGAGACCTTCGATGGCTTCCATCACAGCATTGATGACATGAGGACTGGTTTCAAAGATGTTTGGCCAAATGTAGTTGAGCAAGTGACGGAGGGGTTCTTCACAGCCAAGACCAACCACACCTAGTGCCATATGCTTGATGGTTGTACATGCGGTCTGTCTGTGCACAAGATCACGATCCATCAAGGCGTCTTCCAAAAGAGGGGCCACTGCATTGATATAATCTTTACCCATTTCACCAACATATTCAAAGATGAAGGACAGTGACTTTAGTACACCGTTTTGTACATTGAGTTCGGGCACTCTGTATTCGTTCATTAATGCAGGGAGGACAGTGAAAGGTGCACATGTTTCTGCGACAATGGCAATGGCAACGGTAGTACACACACGGTTCTGACGCTCCTGGACCTTCAAGTTATTAAGCAGAGTGGCCAATACATCTTGTGGGCCAATGGCCTTGGCAATATAACCAAATGTATTTACAGAAGCACGACGAATACCCTTCTTGTGTGCCTTTAATAGATCCAAAAGCTCAAAACAGACACGCATCCATTCACGCGCAGACACGTATTCTGCACCACGATCCGCAATACGACCTACCAAATCAATACAGTTCTCTTGTACCTTTTCGTGTCTGTTACGTAAAATGGGCGTAAGACGGGGCAAGAGATCCTTGATGGGAGGTGTCATACTGGCCATACCAATGACATTGACAATACTCTTCAATGCGCCCAAAATAGAACCAAGTACTTCAGGGTATTCTTCACCAAGGTATTCATACAGGATCTGACCAAGTTGACTCATCAACTTCTCTTCACCACAAGTCTTCATCACAACGGCAATTCGGGAAATCAAATCTGCTGCTTGCTGACGCACCTTGGCCGACTTGTTATTCAAACGCCACAAGATGGTATAACAGATCTGCTGGAGATAGGGCTTGATACGCATACCCAATGCATTGACCGCAGTGCCGAAGCCGTTCAACATGACAATATCCTCCACAGTCTGTTCCTGGAAGGCGTATAAAATACCATCGATCAACAATTCCTCCAAACGAGGGTCAATATCAGCGGCACCCAAGTTGGAGACCACCTTTTCGATTGTTTCCATGACCATCTTACGATAAGGCTCGCTTTCATCCTTGAGATCATTGACAATGCGGCTCACAATCTCAGACACACCCACCTTGTTGGCCAATTCCACGGTTGTTTCAACCACTTGCTTGTAGTTGCGGCGATCAAGGGCCATACGGCGCACCCAAAAGTGCTTGAAGAACTCGGGGAGGATTTCCTCCTTGATATAAGCAGGCTGGACACCATCGGTAGCAGCACACTGCTTGACAACCTTGAGCACAATCTTCTTCATCTCCTCATCAGGCGACTGGAACTCACGGATCAAGATAACCATCACTTCCTTTGTATAGTAGTTTGCATACTCATCATCCATAAGAGGGATGATGTAACCAATGGCCTTCAAGAAGGCGGCAAGACCCTTACCACGATGCTTACGGATACCCTTCCAAAGAGGCTTCAACACGGAGTCAAACGACTCGATACCATAGGGCGCGGCAGCTTCGGCCAAGGCAGCGATAGCCAATGCAGTAATGGTGCGTACCTTTTGCTGCTCATCTTCCAAGCCGTGGCCAATGGCCTCAACCAAGTTTTTCAAGTGAGGCAAAACAGCACAGCCCAGCAAGATGGCGATCTGTTGAACAATCTTGATACCAGTATGACGGGCCTGCCAAGACTTTTTGGAGCGACAGACAGCCTTGAGGAAAGGCAAGAGGGCCGGGATACCCAAGGCAGAGGCAACCACCGAGAAGGCACGTGCGGTGGTGTTTCGAACATACTCATCAGGATGATCGATATCAGGACGCATGGTTGTAATCATGGTAGGAAGACCGGCGGCCTTTGAGAGATTGGAGATGATCTCACGACCTTCAACACGCGCATAGTAATCTTCATCAATCAAGAGTGGTTCAATAACAACCAAGATTTTGTGGACAAATGGACGCACAAGGTCATCCAACTTGTACAGAATACGATCAATTACCTTTACCAGCAAGTGACGTTCCTGGTCCTCCAGGGTGGGGGACATGAGCAAAGGCAGAATCTGATTGAACAAAGGTCCTGGTCCAAAGTCGCGTGCCTTGTCGGTGATGTGACGAAGCGCACCCTTTCTCATGGGAGGCGTACCATTCTTGATCTTGAGCAACAGACGCATGATCTTTCTCTCCTTGAGCTCATCCATGCTCATGGCACCCTCATCCTTGTCATCCAAAAGCTTACCAAAGTGCTGCATGTCCTCTTCCTTGAAGAAGGGCAGCTGGCCAACACCGGGGATTTCCTGGGGCAAGTCGGCGACGACGGCCTGTCTTGTTTCCTCCTGCATCATGAAGCCAGTGTCGCCCATGGGCGTAGGGGTGGCCGTCAATTTACGGGCGGGAGTGCGAATGGGTTCGTATCCAGCAGGAGGCTCAAGGATCTTGTAGCCGGCGGTGGGGAACATGGCATCCAATTCCTCGTCAGAGAGAGGTCTGTTGCGTGTATCCAACTCACGCTCCCAGCGCAAGGCATTTGTGGCCTCAGGTGTCATGTACAATTGACTGGGAGTTGGTGTCATCATACCAGCAGCTGCGGGTGTGGCGTTGACATCAGTGGCGACAGGTGTTGCATCCCATCTAGAGCGTTTTGTTGTTGTTTTTGGTGTGGCATCCCATTCCGACATACTTCCTCTGACGGGGGTTGCGCTGGGATCGGCTCTCACCGGTGTTGCGTCCCAGCGTGATCTCTTTGATGATCCAACAGGTGTAGCCTCGACGTTGGAAGCGACGGGTGTGGCCACGTCCCATCTACGCTTCTTTCGAGGTGTCTGCTCTACTTCGGCTTGTGCACCTGATTCGGCCTCCTCTTTTTTCTTTTGTGCAATAATAGCCAACACACGCTGCTCCTCTCTTTCCAACTCGGCCTCTCTGGCAACATCAGAGTAGGATCTTGATTCGCTGTCGCCTTCGTTTTCAGCAGCAAATGCGTCCTTGCGAGAGGGCGAAAGCATGCGATTGAATCGTCGTTGCTGGTATTCATCTTGTCTTCCTGCGATTGTGCGCTCGCGTTTAGTATCGGCAAAAGGATCGTGTGCGTCGGCACCCTCCAAGGCATCGTTCATGACGTCTTTTGAGGCGGTGTAGGAATTGAGTCGACGCTGCGTCTCTTGATAACGATCATCTTCCTCCTCGTCGTCATCATCACCGGCAGCAATTGTAGTTGAATAACCAGCGAATTTGTCTGAAGTGTAAATATCGGTATCATAGGAGATCCCACTGGACATACTGGCGTGCTTTTCGTTGTTTAGCACGGCCTGGCTGATATCTTTGTCTGTGATCTGTGTGCGCTTGGCTTGAGCAGCCTTGATCTCTTTTTCGATATCTGAATAGTTGCAAATTGGGTTAGTTTTATTACAAAGGCTAAATTTACTCTTAATAATCTTACCATCACTCATTTTTATTTTTTAGTCAAGAATAAAGATAAAAAAAAAGCAAAAGCGCACTTCAGAGTCAAGTAGTAAAAAAAAAAAAAAGTTGTTGCCGCAGTGTTTGTGACGTAACCATTTTGTTTTGTTTGGTAACACATAATTTCCTTTTATGGATTCTAATTGAACTGTCTTTTGACTTTTGGACACGAAGGGATAGCTTTTTGAATTAGCTCTATATATCCTTATGCAATTGCTTAACTCTCGATAAAAATAACAAGTTTTATTCTTCTTATTTTCAAAAATACACATATCCTGTCACTGGAACCATTTCCTCTTTTTATAGAGTAGTGCTAAAAATCAGTGATACACCCCTGGGTATTGTAGTAAGCAACACTATGACTATCAAGTATTTGTACTTTGTTTTGCTTAGACCTTTTTCTTAGAAATGAACTGATAACCAGGTATGGGTCAATATTGACTAGTAGTATATTCGCTATATAGCAATTACTCAACATAAAGTTGTAGGTACTATCAACTTGTAATGAGCACGAACAAACTAGGAGCCTGTGAATGAAACAGGTTTATACAATTCCTGTTAGTTTGCATAAACTTTTTTCATTTCATATTCATATTTATTCTTATTACTAATAAACTTTTAAAAGTTTAATTTGCCTCATCTGTTTTTTTTTGTGCTATGAAGATCAAAGAATCCCAGGATTCGAGATTATCATCTCAGTCATCG